>QWTY01006779.1:0-38984 GCA_008033365.1 Pseudorectes ferrugineus
TCCTAGGCCCAAAATGTGTAACCCAGCATCTTGAGAAGGGGGGCAAGCTGAGGGGAAATTACATCATTAGCTAAAGTTTAATTGGTGAAATTGGGTTGAGATGCAAATGGACCAAACCTATAAAAGTGTGAAGAACTCGTGACTCGGGGTCCATCTTGGGTGTAGCCTTTGGCCTGCCCAGGGTGTACCTCTGAAGGCCTTTCAAATAAATATCCACCTTTATTCCCTTACTCCTGTCTAGTCTCTGTTTCTAGGTAGCCTCTCAAGGCATCAGTCTGACCATGCAAACAGAAAGATCACTTAGGGCTACAAGACTTGCTTGGTCTCTTGCCTCGCTGAGTGACAACTGCTAGGGCTCTCAACAAAGGTTTGCTTGTAATCAAGTCCTTGGAGAACATCCTGATGCAGAACTCAAACAGAAACCAGGTGCATGATTGAGGGCACTCCACGATCAGGTGTGTCTCAGGATTTTTAAGAGCACAATTCTGCTTTTAGGCACCTCGAGTGCAGTATGGGCAAGACATGGACACCAAGAGGCCTTCTGAGCCTCCAAAGGCATTTAAACTCCTAAATCAAGCAAGAGTCAAGAGGTATAAGTATCCAAGGTTTTTCTTCCTTTTTCCACAGTTTGAAAATGAGCCAATTACTCTCATGGAGATTGTTGGAAGTGATATAAAGTGCTGTGCAACAGTTAACTACTGAGGTCTCTTTAAAGATAACTGAAGCTTTTGATTATATTTTAGGGAAATTCCAGTCCTCACTTGATCTAGGGATTTTTCTGTTGTTTGTAAAATTTCAGGTGAGACAGAATTTACATTGGTGAGAATCATATCCTATCCATAACACCAAAGAATTTTTATTCCAGCTTAAAATAAAAATGTCCTATTTTAAGAATAATCAAACCACTCATTTTTCATACATACTAAGTGCATAAGTGTATGTTGTTTTTCTGGCAATTATGCTTATTTTTTTAGATCATCTCCACCAAGACGCTTATATGCATCTACAGAGGTGGAGGTAGAGCTAACCACGGAGATCTGAAAAGGGGTCTCTGAAAACATCTTGTGCAACTACTCCCAGGAATGTAGTGACTCAGAAGAAAAAGTGACTTTCTCTTATCAGGAGCGTGTTTCTTCCTCGAGGACTTCAATCTAGAAACATGATCCTTTTTCTGTTCCCAGCAATGACATCCTGCTCTTCCAAGGCCAGAGCAACACTTTGGACCTACTCTTTCATTTTCAGTCATTCCCTCACCCATCTCCTATCGTGGCTCCAAAGGTGTTTTCCATCCTCAGAGGCTTGGTCTCTGCTGACGGCTCCTGCCGGTAAAACATGCCCTTTGTTATCTCTTTGCCTGTGGGCACACGTTCCTGAACTGGAGCAGGAAAACATCGACACTGGCCCAAGGACAGCAGCTGCTCAAGCAGGGGCAGATGGGGCTGGCATGGCGAGGGTCCAGCAGTCCAGCAAAGTCCGTGGTGGTCCAGAGTCTGGGGAGATTCAGCCTGCTTCTATGCACATCCCTACTCAGGCATACTACCATGGACACCTGAAAACCTGCCTCCTTCCATCTTGGCCTAGGAAAGTGCTCCTATATGCTCCATGGGCTGGGAGCTACTATCACACAAATATCCTGGTGCTGACCCCTTATGCAAGAGACAGCAAAATTCAAGTGTAGAACGAGAAAGAAAAGAAGGAATTTTCCTGTCTCAGAGATAAGGAGATTACTTCTGCCATGGTAAGGGAAAGAGCAGGGGCTGCAGTGCCAAGTGCTCCAGGAGGCAGGGGATGCCCTCAGTGGTACCTGCTGCCTCCCTGCTGAGAGGGAGCCCAGGCACAGCTACTGCAGGCAGCAGTGCCACTCACCCCGACCTGGCAGCTGCCTGTGCTCCATGAGCTTCCTGTGGTCTGTGATGTGCTCTGAGGTCCAGAGCAAAGGGAGAGCCTGCTGAGAGGGACACAGGCAAATGCACCACAGCAGCTTGCAGAACCCATGAGAAACATGGAAGGAAGGAAGGAGTGAGAGCCCAGTAGCCACTGCTCCTTTCCAGGCGGGTCCCTCACCGTGTCTTACGGTGCCACTCCCTTCCCTGTTCACCCAGCCTGCTCAACTCACTGGTCCCTTCCTGACAGTCCAGGAAAAAGCAAGGGCCAGTATGAAGTGTTAGGAGCACAGTCAGCACAAAATGATGATTCATGCTGAAGTAAGCAGCAGTGTGTTTTTATTTGACTTTAAATGTTTAACCTCGCTCAATCTACTTTTCCTTTGTGACCATCACGCTCTATGTATGCTGTTTTATGAAAGATACAAGACTGCTTTCTCACAAATCAGCACGTGCTCAGATCCCTTCAGCAGTGCTCTTCAAATTCAAACCAGTCCTGGTTCAGCGGTTCTCAGCCTGGCTCCCAGATACTCACCACTCTGGCATCCTGCAGCATCAAACCCCTTGAGCAGGGTACTTGCCTCACAAAGTCAAGGTCAATGTAGTCAGTTTGTCACTCTCATGGAAATTCTCTGAAGTTGTCCAGAGCCAGCTTAGGTGACAGAAATCTTCCTTGCTGCAGTCAAGTTGCCCATTTGATAAGCAAAGGTAGGGCTGAATTCCTACATCTGTCCCAACAAACTGAAAAGTGCCAGGAAATATTCCTGGGCACTGCAGCTCAGTCAGCTGGGTTAGTAAATGGCTGGTGTGGTCCACAGCCAGCTGTTGGCTTGGGCCAGTTTTGCTTGCCCAGGAAACCTCTGGGCAGAGATTTAGAGTTAGGACAAGCAATAGACTGTTTTCGGGATGTGGTTTAGGTACAGCCACCCTGTTCTAGAGGGTATCATAGAAGTCACCTGCATTTGGTGACCATTTAGTGACAGCTGGGCTCAGCGCTGAGTAGTGATCTTGGGGCACGCTCAACTTACGGGGGTGCTCAGATTCCTAACTGGCACTGAAATCCTGTGAGCCAGTTCCAGAAAGGCATTCCTGCTTGTGTTTTTTGTAAGAAGACCTGGACGCCTGGAGACGTGAACAATCCTAGTGAAATGTCCCAGGAGATCCACTCCCTTCTGTTTGCTTCCTCAGCAGGAAGGCAAAAGCACCAGGATTGGGGTAGATGATCCAGCTGTGCTGAACTCGCAGGACTGATTCCTGATGTTCTTGCCAAGACACTGCCCAGCATTGTGCCTGTGCAGTCGGTAGGGCTGAACCACCAGGATGAGGACAGCTGCCAGCATCCACCTGCCAACTCCAACCCGCTGGCACAAGAGCAACCTGAGCCCTTGGCTTTCAGCAGGAAATTGCCACCTGTTTCCTCACAGCCAAAATTGTTCTCTTTGCAGCATCTCTGCGTTGCGGGGCTGGAATGGGGTTGGGACATGCTCCCAGGAGCATGGGAGGGAGGGAGGGAGGGAGGGAGGAAGGAAGGAAGGAAGGAAGGAAGGAAGGAAGGAAGGCTGCAGTGTCGCGGCGTGGCCGGCAGGTGGCAGCGTGGCGGCGGCGGCGGCGGCTCCGTCAGGTCCCGCCCGGCCCCGGGCCCGTCCCGCCCGGCTCTGCCCTCCCGGCTCTGCCCTCTCGGCCCCGGCCCGGCCCCGCCGCGCTCGGCGGGGATGCCAGCGGGGTTCTCCGGGAGCGGGTTGCGTTCTGCCAGCCCCCACATGTCCCGCTGAGTAGCTGCCATCAGCGTCGCGCCTGCGGAGGTGACTCGCACGCATCAGAGCTGGCGGTGCGAAATGCGGTTCCGCCTCCGCACTGTGTTACTGTCTTCATCTGACCTCACAAGAGGAGTCTGGCACATCCTCCCTCCCCCTCCCACGGCTTGTGCCACCAGGGATCGATATAAAGGGTTTGAAATCGCTCAGCATCCATTTCCCACCAGGCAGCACAGCAGCATCGAGCACAATTCCACTTGTCTTCTTCCCTCTGCAGTGTTTTTCCTTTCTTCTAATACTTGTTGCTACTGCAATACAAGACATCAGCCAGTGCTGCCATGTAAAACACGACCCCATGGAGCAGAACCTGCCAATGGCTGTGGCACCGTCTGGAGAGCCCTGGTGGCACTAAAGAAAGCCTTTATATGTCCTACATAAACCATGTTTGAATGGCTGAACAAATCCCTCCTCCTCCTCACTTTTCTATCCTCAGTTCTCCACACTCATCATACCCCTGATATCCTCTTTTACAGCTGCTGTTCAAGAATATAGTCCAAAGCCCATTCAAATCAGTCCCATTGGCTGCAGTTAGCTTTGGACCAGGGCCTAGATCTCCTTTACTGGCTCTTGGCTTTATGCCTCTTCCAAGCCCTCACTTGGAACAGTCTCTGCCTCTCTGAAGGCTCCCTTTCATCAAATTTCCCTTAGTCCTGCTTCTTTCAGGGTGTCTCTACATTGAGTAAGTGATGGCTTCAGAACGCATACTGGGATGTAGCAGGGGCCATTGAAGAGATAGCAGAAGATGGAGAGATTCCTGGCAAAGGGGAATATCTTCTGGAGTGGCAGCAGGGAAATTAGGGTGGCCAACAGCCAAGATGTGTCAGGCCTCAAAAGGAAATTTAAGCAAGGCAAGGAAACTCTTCTAGTAGCTATGCTGCACCCAGGGTCCCATGGGTAACTCTTCTCTGCTTCCCTGCCTGCTTCTTTTTGGCTTCCAGATCCTGCAGAAGCTCCTGCTTCATGTCAAAGGTAGTGCAGGTGTGCGATGAGCTGTTTCCAAAATTAAAGACATGACACTTTTTGCAGGATGATGAGTATTTTGTTGGATTGGTGAGTTGGGCTGTCTCATCCAGCTGCTTCTGTTTGCTACAGAAACAGGAGGCAGAGAGGGAGCACTGGGATTTTGGATTAATGTGACATGCCACTGCACACTCAGATAGGGGCGTGACAGCTTCCTGGCTCTTGCCCATCCATTGCTGCTCTCCAACTCTGCCCCTGCCTGATGGTTCCTCCATTTTTATCATTGCTTTCTGCCCTGTGTTTTATTCCATGTAGACCTGAAGGAGAGAGGAGAAAGCAAACTGTTCCTCTTCTCCTCCTCTCTGCCACTCTTCTGGCTCCCAGCTACAATTCCTTCCCTATGGCATGGAGGGAAGTACTGCCTCTTTAGCTGTTCCCTCCCCGGGTGTTTTTTAGTTCCTGCTTCATCTTCCTCCATCTTCCACTCCCTGCTGCATAACCAGGCACGGTGCCAGGCTGGCATTGCAGAGACGTGCAGAGGAAACACCACATCTCCCTTGATCTGACTTCCCCACCTTGCTGCGGACACGGCCTGCAGGTGTCAGCTTGTCTCTTCCTAGGTCCTGAAGTCAGCCTGTAAAAGCCCTGTCTCTCCTAAGCCTCCCTCCCCCACTCTCCCCAGCGTTTATAGATCTACAACAGTGAAGAACAAAGCCTTGACCTATCTAGTGACCACATCTGGAGCAGAAGCATGGATGCTAAGATTTTCCAACAAGCTATCACTGCTCCCAGCCCTCTGTAATCTAAGGGCTGGGACTCCATGGTGAGGGTGGGATATTCCAGATCTTCCATGAGCAGTGCTGCTGTGTGGCTTACCTCACTCCTCAGAGCCAAGCTGACAGGATGGGATAAAAGGACACATAGGGGCAAATGGGACTTTGCTGGAGCAGGACATAAATCTGCCACCCTAAATGGATTTTTATCTCCCACATCTCTGCAGATTTTCTGACAATTTCCAGTGCCTGCATCTAAATGAATTTGGATTATTTTTCACAGGAACTGTGAGGCAGCTCTGTAAGATTTTTTGCCAAAAAAGAGCTTCACTTAGAGCCCTGAGCAAGCAGGACTCTAAGTACCTGATTTGTCATAACCAGGGACAGCTGGAACAAATCCGGCATCTAACAGCGAATAAACACTACTGCACAGCAACTGCATTAAATGGAAATCTCTGCCAGAATCACACTTCCCTTTAGTGTACGGACCAGGAGGAATGTGGAGACAGGTGAGAAAACTCCATCACATTACAAGGAGGAATTAAGCTTCTGCAAGAAAGGTGCAAGCTGCAATTAACAGCTAAGTAAAACACACAAAGCACCTGGTTTCTGTATCATGACTTTTCCCTAGAAGCCAAATGGCATTCCCAGCTAATGACCTCACTGGTGTCATAATCCTATAGCTGTTGAGGTCTTGGCATCACATCAGTTACCTTTTTCTTCACCCTTCTCCATTAATGCCTCCCTCTGGCTTCTCCCCATAACAAACCAACTGCTTCAGCCTCCACTTGCCTCTCTTCTGACCCCTGCTGCTTTCAGTGCCAGCTCATCCTTCTGCCCATCCACTCACTGGCAATGTTGCCTTCCATCACTATCTGGAGTACCATTCCTTGACTTGCCCTGTAGGCCCATCCTATCCAGCTTCTGCATTTCAGCTCTGGGAATCTGCTCTCAGTAATTTCTCTAAAAAGTCTCTAATAAGGCAGAAGTTGCCTGGAAAATTAATTTTCTTCACCAAAACTTTTCCTTTGGTTTCTTGGTAGGCTGTTTTAAAGAGAAGGGAAGTACACCATCCTCTGCTTTCTAAGAGGGCAAGAAACCATAGGCTATAACTGCAATATGTAAGACTCGTTGGATGCTAGGAAAATGTACTCATGGTAGGAGTAATGATGTGCTGGAACAGACAAGATTGGGAAATCTGCAGCTATGTAGCCCTTAGTGAAGAGAACAGAACAACATGTCTGAAGTGATCTTACTTTGGGCAGAAGAATAGAGTAGAAAGCTCAGTGGTTCCAGCTTCAGTTCTCTTTTTGCTCCTTCACGGATGGTCCTAAGGAATCCCTTCTTTGTCATGAAAGGGTCATGCAGGTCTACGCTTCATGGTCCTTTCTTCTGCCTTTACCTCCACCTAATCTCATGTACAGCTCAAAATGCTCTCTTGCACACCTGCCCTCAGATGTACCTTTTCCTATTTGATGTGAAACTGTCTCACTAAAGTATGTGGGATGAATATAACAAACCATCAGTTATGTGGCAGCAGAGGGTGAAGTTGTGAGCAGATTTTCAATCACAACTCCAGGAACCAGCTTGACTTTAACAACAAGTTGTACCACATCCATTCCAGGGTAGAGGATTTGATGCCTTCAAAGTAAAAGGGATTTCCCCCTCCTCCCCCTTTTTTGACAATTTTCATTTTTTGGATAAAAATTCAGCTTACAGAATGGATTAAAAAAAAATAATCCCAAAACAGGACTTGCTATTCTGCCATCTTATCTTGAGCAATGTCACCTCATGCAGTCTCACCCTTAGCCAAATACTGACTCACCACCAAGGGCTTAGCAGCGGAAAGGGAGAGAGGGCATACCAGATGAGAGATCAGCTCTCCTGGCTGGAATCTTGGCAGGGAGTGAGAGGCACGTGTTTGAATCAGAGGGACTGAGCAGTTGTGCTGAAATGTTGTTAAAAGCCAGAATGCAAGGGGGCTGCTTTGCTCCTGCTTGCTGCAGGGAGGTGCAGCCTCCTCTCCTGGAGGGCTTGTGTTCAAAACATGACTTGGAGCCCTACGATGCCGCACCCAGCTGAGGCTCCCAACAGGTAACTGTTTGCTTTTCTCTGGAGAAGGGTTTGGGCCCAGGGAAGTGGTGTTCAAACACAAGTCTCTGCACAGTCCAGGACCTGGTGTACCTCCCCTGGCTCCACCTTGGTCCTGAGACAGCTTGGTCTCCCAGCACGAGCTGTGGGTACCCTCCGTTCTCTCCAAGGGGAGCTCCATCCCCTGTTTCTGACTCCTTCTTACAGCAGTGAAGTCACTAACCCCTGCCTGCCTCTGTTCAGTGCTTTGAGGGCTGCAGGGAATGTCCAGAGCAGGCACAGCTGAATATATAATGGCACACACTGCCCATGCTCAAACAAAACACCAGAGTGCTGCCAATCGCTCTTGAAGACAACTCTTCCAGTATGCACT
Organism: Pseudorectes ferrugineus; assembly: GCA_008033365.1. NCBI lineage: Eukaryota > Metazoa > Chordata > Aves > Passeriformes > Pseudorectes > Pseudorectes ferrugineus. Next base: position 7,895 of record QWTY01006779.1, read on the forward strand.
ACCAAGTCTAGCCCTGGAAGTGGAGACACAAACCCTTACACCCTCTGCTTTCTGAGCCTGCTGGATGTGTTTTACTTTTGAATCTTAAATCACTGTGCCAAGGGTTCTTTGAGCAGATGCTTTTCTCCTCCTGGGTCTGGGTCAAAGAACAGGGACAAAATGAAGCTGCCACTGTCAGCAGCTCATTGTTCCCATTGTTCTCTGCTATGAGACAAAGCCCAGCAACCCCCTCTTTGCCAATGCTCCTTGGCAAATGCACTGCATTTGCAGTGGTCATTGCAATCTTCTTGCCTTGTTGGTCCAGCTCACCTACATCTCCAGAAAACTCTTCCCCTTCAATCTGTTTTTGGGTTGTTTGTGAAGAATCTGCCTGTTTGCAAAGGCACCTGCCTCCTGTGACCAGTAAATCCTGGTGGATGGAGCCAGACATCAGGGCTCCTGTGAACATGCCTAGAGGCACCTCGTGCAGAAGGAGCACAACTGCAGCCTCTCCTCCTTGCAGTGGTGCTGCTGCTGGAAGCAAATGATTTCTGGAACAAGCCCTGATAGGAGGCAGCAAGTGCGTCAGACCTTATAGTAGAGGAACCACGTGTTTGAGTTTCCTACTCCATGAATGAGGCTGGCCAGGCCTGATTCATCACCGAGGCATGCTGGGGAGAGAGGGACTCAGGTAATTTCCTCTGCATTTTATTTGTTCCTGCATATGTTGTGATCCCAAAAGCGCTGGGGAACAGAGGAGCTGCATACCAGGACAGCAAGTGGTAGGAGGAGAGGAGATGGAGAAAGGCAGAGATCAGGAGAAGCCTTGCCTACAAGCACTTTCCTCTTTGCTCCACCATTCTTTGCACTTGCAGCTAAAGCACTGCTGGGGCACATTGGTGCTGGCACAGTGTACAGAAATACACTGTAAAAGGTGCTGGAAGCCAGTGGGACAGGAGCAATGATGATAAACGTTAAGTGTTAAATTAATGTAAGTAGGTGAAGTGTAAGGTAAGTGAAAATAGATAGTGTTCACTACTAACACAGACACTGCAGTGTTTCCACATTTCATTGTCATTTAATTTAATTTAATTTAATTTAATTTAATTTCATTTCATTTCATTTCATTTTCCTCCCTAGATTTCTTCCTGATTGCTATAAAAAACATCCTTGAAGAGCTGGCCATTCCTATCCCCATCCAGGGAAGAAGAAAGCAGAAAGGGACTCAGAAAGCCTTTCTGAGTCACAGTTTTTTGGAAGCCATGTGTGTGCATGTGTGTTTGCATGGCTTGCCTATGCTTATGTTAAAAGATCTAATAAGAACAACCCTCTAAGCTATAACGAGTGAAGGGAGCAGCATGGCATTTCTTTCCACTCCCAAAATAAGCCTTGAAACTCAGCACTTAACCCTCAGCCACCTCTGCCCTGTGTGGAGGACAGACCATGAGGTGCATTGCCCAGGCCACCAGGCCCTGCTTTGGTGGTTGTTGCAGGGCTGGCATCCCATTCCTGGTTGCACTTCAAAGCACCAAAGCCTTCCTGAGCAATATTTCTTCTCTCAGCCTGCAACATCTCTCTTCAGCTGTGTTCATGGCAGCAGCAGCAACCACAGAGTGGGAGGTAGCAGCCTTCAGTGTCTGACTGGAAAGCCTTTCACACCAGGTTAAATCACTGCTTTCAGAATTGATTTATGGGCATAATTATCCACAAATGGAGAGATTTTCAGGCAAAAATATGGGTTTGTAATAGAGGAGACAAGTATAGTCTTGCAATCCTACTTTTCATATGGCCATTGCTGCAGGACAGGGACATGATCCTGTTGGGCAGGAGGTGAAGCAGGGGTTAGCACAGGGTGTGCAGGAGATCCTGTTTCCCTTGCCCAGCCTCTCCAAGCACGGTGGCAGCATGGCCCCAATGGGGCTGCAGATGCAGCTCCACAGATGGCAGCAGACTCTGGCCCCAAGCTGCTGCCAGGGTCTGCCCAGCAGTGTGCCATTCACCTTAGATGCTGAGCCCTGCTTGGAGGAAGGAGAGGTCCTGCCCTGTGGTCTTTCATGGGACAGCAGTCAATGTCTCAGTAGCGCAGAAGCAGGAGAGGAACACTTTCCCTGCAGTATTGGGGGATGGATCTGAGCAAACCAGGAGCAGCAAAGGTGTTGCCTGTGCAAAACTCAGTTAAGACTCGCAGCCTCACTACCTTCCCTGGAGCCATAGGTAGACTTGATGTCTCCATAGCTCCCAATGGGGTGGATGCCATAGCCAGGTGCACCCAGGGACAGGAAAATGGCCCTGAATCTTGTTCAGCTTTTCTTTAAAATAATTAACACTGAACACATACGATTTTTGGTGACATACCTCTCCCACACCTTCCTAAGAGACTTCACTCTTGCCCAAGAAGGAAATAAAAAGACATCTCACACTTTATTCTCTCTTGTCTAATTTTAGAAGTATTTTGAGAATGTTTTGAGGAAATCCTATCCTAGGGTTAAAGGTGATGACACATAAACGATAAACTATTTCATAAGGGGAGGTGTCTCCTAGGTGGATGGACATATCTGGACAACTGAGTTTGGTGAGGTGACATGGCTCAAGAACACTAGTGACCTTATAACTCTCCATGTCAGCCTTGCCTTTCCCCAGCACTGTGTAGGGCTGGCTGTTTTTCAGGTGAAGTTACCATGGATCTTTAGCTCTACAAGGTCCCAGAGCTGTCTTGATTTAGTTAATGTTAATTTTCCCATCGGTGCAGTTGTAAAAAGGGTGGAAAAAAAAAATATATATGTAAGTGCTAAACCAATAAACTATGTCAGCTCTTAGAAGAAAAATATTTTATTTATTACAACTAAACCATGCAGTTCTGATTCTGCTTCTACTAATAAAAACATCTTGGCACTGTGGTCAAACGATTCATATCAATTGTGAACGTTTTTCGTTTTCAGAGCAGTGCACAAAGAAAATAAAAATTGAATGCACCATACTAAAGAAAGGACAGGCAACGTTTCAGCTACCGTGTATGCTGCTCAGCCACGGCAATGTGCTCTACAAATCTTAGAATAAAATCGAGGTCTAAGAGAATTTTGTCTGACAGACACCCCTTCTGCAGCTAGATCTGTTTTTATAGTGGCTCTCAAATTGTAATGTCAGCGCCAGACATTGTAAAAGGTACGTGGAAATTGTTCCGCTTCATGTTACCAGTGACAGGTTAGTGCTAATGAATAGTGATTGAAAATTCTGAGGTTTAAAAATGGCTTCATGTACCCCAAAAGTTTAAGAAATATTACTTTAATTAATATGGTGCTTTGCTTCTTAAGCAGAACAGCTTTATTTGAATTTTGCTCATATAATGATTAGTAAAAGTTGTCACTCATTGACTGCGTTTTGATGAATAAGGATATACAGGCTCGGATGATAAATTTCTGAGGCAACTCGCAAGAAAAATTACTAGAAGTACTCCTGTTTGCACACAGATCTTGATGTCCCCAGAGGAAAGAAATGTAATAGACAAATTACCCCTTCAGTTCAAGTCTCCACCTTAGTGTTAGAAGTTTCATGTAAGACGGGAAAACCCCAAAGAGCTGTGCCAAGCTATTTGCTCTCCCCCTCGCTTGCAGCCGAGGGACTGGGAACATCCTCTGGCCAGGGTGCGACAGGTTGTCCTCCTCCTCATTTTCCTCCTCCCACGGCACTCCCGGGCCCGCAACGCGGGAGGGACTGTGGCGGTCCCCGAGGGATGCTCGAGGGGTTGCTGCTGCCGGGTACAGGGCAGGAACCTCCCCGTCGAGGAAAGAAGGCAGATCCGCCTGACCGACAGCAAACCGGACAGCTCCTACTTCCTTCCAAGCGTTGTTTTCTGTTTCTAGTTCGGCTGCGATTTGTTCCCCACTCAGCTGGAGTTCCCGCCGTTGTCGGGACGGGGAAGCTGTTCCTGGCAGCAGGGAAGGCAGGCTGGGCCTGAGGCGGCCGGCGCGGACTCCGCCACCCATCTCCCCGCAGGGAAGCGCCGGCCGGGCTCTCCCCGCTCCAGCCCGGAGGAGCCGAGCTCTCCCGCACACCGAGCCGGGCCGAAAAATAGCACCCAGAAAAGTCCCCGGCGCTCTGCAGTGCCTCGGGAGGCGGCCGGCCCCCAGCCTCTGCTGGGGTATAAAAACGAGTCTGCAGAGAAAAACCACGCCGGGACAGGAGCTCGTGCTGCAGAGAGATTTCTCCTCTCCAAGGCAGAGTCTGAGCTTGCGAAAGAGTTGGAAGAGAAGCAGGAGCTTTTCCCCAAAGGACAATGTCCCTGGGACCAGCCCTACCCCCCAGATATATCACGCTGTCTGCTCGCTGCCCGGAGAGCACCCGCGACTTTTTCTGTTGCATCCCTGGGCTCGCATTCACCCCTCGAAAAGGCGAGCGCAGCCCTGGAGCCGCGGAACTCCCCGGAGCCCAGACGGGCGCGGAGCCGCGGGCAGCAGCGCAGGCTCCCCGCGGCCGCTGGCGGAGCCCGGAGGAGGGTCTGGCTACCTGTGCCGGTCATCGGGGGAGACAAATCCTGCCCGCAGGACACGTGGGCTTCTTTTTTTTAATTTTTAAAATTTTTTTTCTCATTTTTTTTTCTTTTTTCTTTCCCCCCTCTTTCTTTCCCAAAAGCAAAAGAAAACGAAAGAAACCAAGTTCCAGTTTCCAAAGAAGTAAGTAACAGTCCTGAGAGAGTCCTCGGTAGAGCCGATGCCCTGGGGCGACTGGAAGGGACGGGGATGGCGGCGTGCCAGCCCGTGAATGGTCCGGGATACTCGGGTCCGTGTCTGCGCTTGGGGACCGATGGACACGGCGGGACGCGCGCCCGGACCGAGCAGCTGCCCGCGGCAAGGAAGGCAGCATGCCCTCGCTTCTCCTCCGGTGTCCAGACATCTCCGTGCGCCCAGGGTGGCACACACCTCAGGTGGCCACCTGAGACCCACCTTCCCCGGGAGAAGCTGTCCCGTAGGGCTCGCTGAGGCGCGGGCGGCCCGGGGGAGCGGGGCCCAGCTCGCCGCCATCGCGGCGGCTCCCTGCGGCCTCCTCCGGCCTTAGGGCCCACAGCGAGCCTCTCCTTGTCGCAGCTGGACATCTTACATTTACTTTCCAGAGGACGCGAGTTTCAGCGTGGGAGCACCGAGTTTCCCAGGGGGAAGGCGGGAGTGGGTCGGCACGGCACGGCACGGCACGGCACGGCACGGCACGGCACGGCACGGCACGGCACGGCACGGCACGGCACGATGGAGGGAAGCCGGCGCCAGCCTCTCGGCTCTTTCCCATGTCCCATCCTTTTCCTCGTCCCGGGCCGTGGGGCTTCCCCGCGGCTCACCGAGAGTCCTGCTGCCTTCTGGGGACTAGGCTAGGGGCCAGAAGATCCCTGGAGGCTCCTGAGGGAAGGTTCCCGGCGGGGCATGGCTGGAGATCCTCCTTGGTCTGGAGCTCCCCGGAGGACACCACGCAGTCTTGCTCGGGGTCATTGCTGTTGCCAGCCCCTCGCTTTTTGTCTTCTTCCTTCTTCCACTTCATCCGCCGGTTCTGGAACCATATCTTGATGTGCCTCTCGGTCAAGTTCAACATGACAGCCAGCTCCACCCGCCGCGGCCTGGAGATGTACTTGTTGAAGAGAAACTCCTTCTCCAGTTCCAGCAGCTGCGCCCGCGTGTACGCCGTCCTCGTCCGCTTGTTCTCCTCCGGTTCCACCATATAGGATCCCCCTGGAGAGAAGCGAGAGTCAGCCTGGGCCCGCCCGGCCGCCCCCTCGGGCTGCGGGGACCACGTCCCAGGACCCCTGCGCGGCGCGGAGGATACGCGGGGGGAAGCAAGTGGGGTGAGGGGGAGGCCTCGGGGAGCTCTCCGGCTGGGCACTGGGAGGTGGTGCTGCTGGCGGCAGTCACCACTGCTGGTACGTTATTTTACAATAACTTAATATTTTTTTAACAATGATTCGGATGAGGTTTTCAAGGAAACGCCATCTCTGGAGCCGAGGGAAAAACTCACGTGCCCCCGTTTGAGTTACACTGAAAGCTCAGAAGGGCTCTCGGATCCAGGGCTGCAATTGTTCAGGTTCGTGTTAAAATTAAATAAAAAATAAAAAAATAATTTAAAAAAATGTAAAAAAAAGAAAAAGAAAAAACTCCACCACACACACACAAACCAAAGCAAAATGGAAAAATTTAACCCCTCAAAAAAAACACCTCCAAAAAAACCCCAACGCACCAAAATACCCCGCTAAAACAAAGCAATAATAATTATAATAATTTGTGGGCCTGCCGGGCCGGGCGGGGAGTTGGACCGCAGCCGCTCCATTTCGCCAAGCTGATGAAACCTTGGGTTTCTTGTTGCTGTAAAAAGCGGGAGCAGCGGGATCGCCTTTCCCAGCGCGGCCGCCGCAGTCCTGCGTGGGGACTGAGGCGCGGGTAGTACAGGCAGTCGCATCGAGAGGGGCCGGAGGTGGGCACGGAAACTCAGGGCCGCTTTTGCCAGCGCCAGCGCCCCTCTGGGCACGCTTTTGGGGTTGATATAATCTGCGGGGAACGGTGCTTTAAACAGCCAGAATGAAATAATCATTTTAAGAGGAAATGTGGACTCTCCCACCGCTCATCTTCCTATTCCCATGATTCTGTATTTATATATACAATGATTGTAAATGTAAACCTATGTATAAAACCTATATATGCATTTAAAATATATATTTAAATACACATATAATGTTTACAAAGTGATGTGTATATATCTATGTGCGTATATAAATAAATATTAAAATCAGTGTATATATGTGTAAAAATGTTGGTAAATCTAAACCTATGTACATACCCGTTTGCATGAGTTTGTATCTGAAAAAAACCAAAAACTTGTTCTGTTACTTTAAACTACACTAGAGCTACCGGGAAGGCGGAACGCCCGGGATCTGTCGGAGGGCCGAGGCCGGTCGGGCCCCGGGACAAGGCCGGCAAGCCCGGGGCACGGCGTGTGGCACCGGGCCGGGCTCGGCCTCCCTGGGCGCCTTTCCCCGGCAATAACAGCGCAAAGCCCCGCAGCATCCATGGACACCTAAATCCCAAGGGTTTCCCTGAAAAATAAACCGTCGGGCCATGTAGTTTGCCACAAACACAGTACAAAATATGCCGCGGTTTCGCTGTGAGCGCTCTGTCGCGCTCGGCACAGCGCGGTGCCCCTTTCTCTTCCTGCGGCGTGCTCCGGCAGGAACCCTGCACACACATCACACCGACCGGGTCATGCACGGCCCCTGCCTACTCCTCCCGGGAGGGCTGGGGACAACAGGCAAGAATTTTAGGCTTCCACGGGGAAAGTTTCACTTTCCTGCTGGTTTTGTCATTCCTCGGGTACAGGAGAAAGAGAAAAAAAAAAGGTGTAGTTCAAAAGTTTGGCTTTGTAGTATTATTATTATTATTATTATTATTATTATTATTCCCGAAATTCATTCCACTCAAAGAAAAAGATGTGATTTTCTCTCTTTCTCTCCCCACCTTCCCCCCGGCACAATCCCTGCCGCCGTGTCCGCGGCCTGGGACAGCATGCTCTTCTACCTTTGTGGGCGGATGCTCCTCTGGGGAGACTGGGGACCGCCACCTGTCCTTCCCTCCCCCTCGGCCTGCCCCATGCAATTCCCAAACTATTTCGTGGAGATTTTAATACTCCGGTCCTTTTTCCAACTGTCTATTTGAACAAAGCCATTAATATAATATTTGCCGTACAGGCGTGACGGAGGCGCAGGACACGATAACATTGTGCAGGCAGAGACAGAAATATTGTTGGGCAGCGGAACTTTCTGCCTAGATAGAGTTTCTTCCCCTCACTGGCAACTCTGTTTCGTTTGTGCATTGTTTTCCCTGCCCTGTTTTTTTCACTTGGAGAGGTGCAGTTGTGGCTGAAACCCGCCGGGGAGCAGAAGGAGTGGGATAGAGGGGCCAGGAGGGGAGATGGGCTCTGCGCCGGGGAGAGCCGACAGGCAGCCGAGAGGGGCTCGGCGGCTGCCCTGGGGGCTCGGGGGCTGCTCTGTAGCTGCACGGTGGGCACAGGGACGCGGGGCAGCGGGGCTGTCCCCTCCCGCCAGCCCTGCCTGCCGCTTCCCCTCCCGCTCCGCCTCGCAGGTGTCTCCGCGACCCAGCCCCCGCGCAGAGCTCACCGCGCCCGCGAGGATACCGTGCTCCCCGAGGAAACAGCTCCCGGGAGGCGTCACAACGTCCCGGCTTGGCCACAATTAGTTAATTGGTGAAAAATAATTTGTTAATAATTGCTGAGGCGCAGGGAGCGGTGAGCCCGCCGGCGGGGACTGGAGTGCCGGCTCCCTCCCCACTGTTCAACCCAACACTAGCAGCCCCAGAGCAGTGGGTCTGGAGAGGCTGGCGAGGGGGAAACGACCCTCCAGGACCTCTCCACACTACATTCGAACGGTGGGAGCAGGACCGGTGCAAGGGAGGGCTCCTGACCGCCGAGCGGGACAGAAGCGGGGGGGGCAGAGGGATGCGGCAGGGCTTACCGGTCCACTGTCCCTTCCAGGCATGCGATTTGGTGGACTTCATCCAGGCGAAAGGCACCTGCACTCGGGGCTCCTCTACAGCCCCCGTGTCCGCCCCGTCTGCGAAAGGCAGCGCGTCCTGGTGGGCAGGAGGAAGATGAGGGTGGTGGTGATGGTGATGAAGGTGGGAGACCCCGGCATCCTCAGTGATGGGGGGCACCTCGTAAGGTGAAATGTCTGGCGGGCTGCCTTGCTCCAGAGCCCCTAAGGCGCTGGGATAAGGAGTCTGTTGCTGCCTGCCCATGTACAGGCAGGCGGGGGGGCTGGGGTTGTAGTCCTGCGCCTGGGCTCTCTGAAAAGCACACGACTCCTTGTAGAGCTGCGCCGAGGCGTAATACTGCTCCTCGGTGTTCATGGCGAGCGGGGCCAAGGGGGCTTCGCAGCTTAGGGACACATAGGGCTGCTCTCGCTCCCGGAGGCCGGGATGCCTCTTTGACAGCTGGCGGCCTCGCCGGGCCCCACCGCCCTGCCCGGCTCCCGCCGCCTCCCCATAGGCGCCTCTCCCCCACGTGAGCCCTCCCGCAACCCTCCGGGGCGGGGCGCGGGCCGTAAGAGGCCACCTGGGGTGGCCCTGGTCCCGCAACCCCCTTCCTTCCCCTCAGCCGGGCCGGCCCCAGGACCCCCTACCTTCCTGCCGGGTGCTGCTCCCTGCTTTGGAGCGAGGACCCCCGCGGCTGTGGGCTTGGGGGGCCGGGCAGGGGCTCAGGGGATTGCGCCGATGCGCGGGGCGCTCCGGGACGGATGGTCCTTAAACACATCTTTTCCCTGTCCCCGTCGCTTGCCCAGGAGCGGCTCATCCCCCAAGGTCCCCCGGGCACGGAGAGGAAAACCCTCGGAGGGCCGGGGTAGACTCCTGGAGGGGTTTAGCGACAGGGCACTTTTGGCTGCGAGGGCATCTCGCCCAGGGATGCGGGTGTCCGGGGACGGGCAGGGCGCTCCCTCGGGGGTACCCGTGTTCCGGAGCCCTGGGCGAAGGCCAGCACGGGCCGGTGGGGGACCACAATGCTATCGCCAGAGCGAGCGATAGGCAGCGGATTGTTTGTCCAAGGGGTAAATTTGGGAGCCTTCCCCGCGGCTTGGGCTGCAATGTGTTGACCCTCGGAGATAATGTGCTCCGAGCTGGTGCCGGTTGACTTGGTGACGAGGCTATGAGGAGGCGGAGAGCTACCGAAAGGGACAAAGATCATTTCCCTGCCTCCCTGCGCTCGGCCCGGCCGCCGCTCTCTCCTGCTCAGGTGCAGGCACGCTTCCTATCTGCCCGGCCCGCCTCCTCTCGCCGCCGCTTCCCCGACACCGGGGCTCCGGCCGCCGCCGTCGGGGCGCGCTCCCGCGGCTCCGTGTAGGGCGGGTGCAGGCGGCCCGGCCCGGTCCGGCCCGGCTCGGCCAGTGGTGATGCACGCCCTGAGCGGCGAGGCAGGAGGGTCCCGGTCCCTCGCTCCTGTGCCCGGTTCCGTAGGATCATAAACCCGCCCAGTCCATTACACTTTGAGTTTCCGCTCTGAACTCACGCGGGTCCCCCATCTCTTAGAAAGCACACTGAGCCTTTGATTCAATATTGAGCCATTAAGCGATTGCTTTCCCAAGCCATTTAACAGCAGCTCTTATGGATAAATAAACAAAAAAGGCTGTAAACCAATTATAGTGCGGATAGTGAAAAAGTATTTTATTAGCGGGAATTACAGATAGACATGGCTGCTGCTCGGGCTCCCTGCGCCCGGCACCCGCCCCCTCCATCCCCTGGCATTCCGGGCAGGGTACGCGGCCCGGCGGGGCTCGCAGACAGTGTGCGGCCAGCGGGGATGTGAAGCCCCATTCGTGGTGGTTCCCCCATCCGCGCCCGCGATGCCTCCGCTCGGGTCTCTTGCAGGCGTGGGTGTCCTTTGATCCGGAGACGTCTTGTGCCCCGACCCCAGAGCAGCACCCACAGCCCCTTCCCCAGAGATCTATTACCCGGAGCATTTACTGCTCCGGGTTTTCCACGCGGAACCGGCGCGGACAAACAAACCCGAGGCCATAAAACCCAGAGCAAATTGATCCATCTCCTGGGAGGACCATTACCCGGTGTCTTAATGCGGTCCTCTCTCTACAACGAACGTTTCTAAACAGAGCAAACACTTCACCCTCCAAAGCAAATGAATTTCGTATAATTTAGAGCTAATTCTCCTTCATTCTGCCTGCGTGAGCAGGCGATAAGGGCACACTTTGCCGTTCTGACAACAAGGTGGCGAGCTGCAGTGCAGGAAAAGGGCCCCGCTGGGTATCCCGGCACTGGGACCCCGGCCACGTCCTGCGGGTGGTGATGTCCGGCAGCCCCGGGTTCCCGGAGGAGGTGAGCCCGGGGAGGTGAGACTGGCTGGAGCCAGATCCCAGGCATCTCCCCTGCCTGCCTCCTCGACCTGGGATGCAATCACTGATACTTGGCTTGAGTCCTTCCACAGCTGTGGGTTCCCAGGAGAAGCCTCTGAGCAGTGAATGGGTCCCACTGGAGTGAAAAATAATCCACTTGGTGTGGAAAATGGGTGATGGAGGAGGCCAATGGGAATTATGGGAATGGCCAATGGCCCCACTTGCCCCAGAACCAGGCTCTGCAGACACAAACGTGTCCCCAAAACTGGTCTATTTGCATCACCTGAGGGAGCTGCAGCAGGGTGTGCATATGAGATAAGACACTAAAACATCTTCTACTAAACTCCCAGAATTTTCTGCTCCAAGGATTTCCTGAGTGCTATGAATGTAATAGTCCTCAGCTGATTTTTCCACATTTTAAGTCTCCCCTGAAACTTTATGTAAACATTTTGCCTCCCACCACCTTGCAGCAAAGTGTTCCCCAGATTAAGTGCTGCCATGTGAGACACTGCTGACCCTGCATCTGACTGCATCTAAACAGTCTTAATTTTCCAACTAGAAGAGCCTTGAGATGTGTAGGCACAATGTAAGAAATGAAAAGGTGCATCCTTGCCTCTAGCCCGTAGGTGGACTTTGACTGGTGAGCCCGGGTTCTCCTGTATATACATTGTCATCTCTCTGCTGAGATCCTCCCCTGTCTTTAACTCCCCAAGTCTGGTTTTGGCAGGCTTGGAATGACAAGAAACTTGGCCCTCCTCAGTCTGTAGGCAACCATGCACAGAAAAAAAGGCTGATACAAACATCTTTATTCCCACTGATAGATATACAGTCAAGTTGTAACCATTGAAAACAGAAAAAAGTAATGGACATGTTGCACACAGGAACAAATTAACAATGGATCAGGTAGATTTTGCCTCACCTTAAAGCCTGTCTGGACGTATGCTGCAGTTCAGCTGGAGGTCCTGTACTTCACCTTCTCTAGGAAGTTTTAAGCAGAAGTCCCTCATAACTTGGGGATATTTACAGCTGGCATGTTTGCTAAATCGCCCAACTTCATCCATGGAGCTGGAAATCTCACACTTTCAGCTCAGTGTTGTGTCTGATGCATGGTCCCAAAATCATTAATACATTTGTAGTTCAGGCTGAGAACAATCTCCAGATTTTAATATCTCCAGAGGAGACTCCACAACCCCTCTGGGCAGCCTGTTTCAGTGTTCTGTTCCCCTCAAAGCAAGGGCGGTTTTCTTCATATTCAAATGGAACTTCCCATGTTTCAGTCTGTGCCTGTTGCCCCTTGTCTTGTCGCTGGACACCACTGAAAAAGAGTCTGACCCCATCCTCTGTAACTCGTACTTGAGATATTTGTACACATAAACAAAAATTCTTAGAGTAAGCTTGCTAGTCCAAGGGATTAGACAAAAATGATTCTGTACCATTAATTAAAGGAGGATTGTGATAGCAGCAGTGTTCAGAACAGCAGTTTGTAATTATCCTCAACACAAGCACAGGAGTTCAGATATTCAAGCAGCAGTAAAAAATGCTTCAGGTACTCAGCTGCTGCCATCCTAGAGTAACATCACACAATAACTGCACTGCAATACTTGAGTTACCATATTAGATTCAAGTATGTTTTAAGGATTTGTTAAGATCTGATCACATTCCTCCATGCCTGGTGTTTGTCAGACAGAGAAGAGACATCCTGCATGGTTATTCAATCTTATTATATCTTATTCCATATTATATGAAGCCTAAAACTTTGCAATATAATTGAAATCTCTGAATGGCCAGGGGTTTGGAAAGCAAAGCCATATGCCGAATGTCATATCTATGTGGTTTTAAAATGTATGCCAACATACACAACATGCCTCTTGAAATTCAAGGGCATTTGCAATGTTCCCACCTCTAAATGGTTAATACAGGGGTTTGATGTGAGTCACTGTACTTTGGAAGTCTTCCCCAGCAGTGTCTGACAGACATCACTGCACGCTGCTGAGATCAGTGAAATGCAAAGCCATCTGGATGCAGTATTACTTCTTTTCCCTAGGAAAGGTGACAGGAGCATTTTGTTTGCCTTTCAACACAAATAATTAGTGAACCCCTGCTCAATAAGCTCCCTTTCCTGTTATAACTGATGACAGTTTTATCATTCCTCCCACCACCCTGAGTGTCTAATTAGAGTGTAAAATAGTAAGAAGTATAGTTCAGTCACACTTCCTAAAGTAATCTAGTTTGATTTTCTCTGTCTGTATAATATTTAACAACTTCTTAGTGCTCAAACCCTTTTCTGGAATCCACATTTAGACAGAAAAGAAGTACTGAAGGTGAGTGGAGTATATTCACAATAATCTCTTTTTCTCTCTCATCTGTGCTCCAACCAACATGGGAAAACTCTATCCATGGCAAGGGACTGCAGTGGGAGAAGCTGACTGGGAAACAGAGCTTTCCCAGGGATTGATTTTTAACCCCCCACCATGGCTGTATCTAGCAGAAAGGTAACCTTTCACAAAGCTGGTTAATAATCAATAACCATGTGAAAACAAATCTGTCTTTCCCTCTTAGAGCTAATGATAAAAACAAGAGCACGAACTATTCCACCTGACCTAAAGTAAGACTGGTTCATCAGCTTTTTTTTGGCAAGAAGCTTTTTTAGGCCTCTGAGCGATTCAGCATTGGCACACAGCAGCTTCAGTTTGCTCTTCCCACCACACATCAGCTTCTTCACACTGCAGGTGTGAGAGAAGAGAGTTTGAACTGCAGGAAGACAAGTTTACGCAACCATTTTAAATAAGACCTTGTCCAGGAAATAGATAGGGAATTTGCCTTGGGAAGGCTGAGAATAGTAGAGTCTTTTATATATGTAGTCTCTTTTTACACTTTCTAATTTATACCTTTGAATTTTTTTCCCATCTTCCCCAAAATTAATTATTTCGTTATCACCAGGGAAGCACAATTTCACTGTCTTGTAAGAAGAGTTGAGGAATTACTTTTGAATACTGTCAACCTTCCCACTGAAAACACAGCTGTTTCATGTTGTTTGCCCTGCACAGTTTTCTATTTTCTACTTAATGTTTATTATACAAGATAGGAGTAGGAAAAAAAAAAAAAAAATATATATATATTTATACAGAAAGTTACAGCTAGAGGAATTCAGGGTAGAACTATCAGCCTATCAGCCTGAAAGAACTCCTCCTCACATCTCCTGACTGATTGATTTTTCCCTCTAGAGCCCAGGCTCTTTGGGGCACATCAGGTTTGGGGCTCAGACAGAACCTGGCCACACAGGTGGCACCTGGCTGTTCTCACCATAGTCCTCCCCTCTTGTTTGTCCATTGTAACTTTGCTGGACTTCAACTATTTGAGCTGAAATTTTCCATTCTGTATCTCTACCTCTCACCAAACATGTGGGGAAACTTTCCTTAAAATTGTTTGGACTGGTATGAAAGTGAAGCTGGGAAACCGTGACGCACGGTAGCTGCCTGTGTGGGGAGGGTGTGGAGTCATTGCCTCCTCTGCAAGTCCCTGAAAGCAAAAGTGACGATGTATGGCTGATCCCAAACAAGAGTAGAGGACAGGAATTGCTGACATCTGCAGACAGCAACCCTGCACAGAATTTTCCTGCTCTGTTTTCTTAGCTGCTGTGTTTCTTTACTGCATTTAATTATGTCAGAATGCCTGCTGCGATGTTGTCCCACAGCAATGTCTCTCCAGACCAATCTCTCTGTGCAAAGCTGCCTACATTTAATCAAACTTTGAACTGCTGCACATCACACAGGTTCCACAGATACATCTTAAAACTTAGTAGCCAAGTCCTTTAGGTGTTCACAACGGTGAGCAGATCTCAGGACTGAAAGAGAGCTCACCATGCAGCAGCTGCAATATTGAGCCCTGCAGCTGAGAAGTGGGGAGATATTCCTCATGCTCCACCCTCCAGCGGTGGGCATGGAGGAAGAAGGTGATTTGTGCAAAAGACACGTAAGGTGATCACCCTTCAGAGAAAAGCATTTGAAGGTTCACTCCCTCCTCCCTGCCCACAGTGAAAAACAGGGGTCTAGAGGCCAGGAGAGAGGGAGGGTGTGCTCTCACCATCCCTCTGCCCAAGTGGGAAGCAGGACCTGGGCTGTGCTCCAGCAGGTCTGACCAAAGGGAGATGATGTAACCTTGATGAATCTCTTGGGTTAAATTTTCCAGAATGGGTTTCCAGCTGCAAACACCTTGCTCTTCTGGGCCTCTGGTCTGCAGCAGCTCAAGGTACGCCCAAGAGAAGGGGAAGCTTTTGGGGAGTCTGGTTGTGAACACCCAATGACACAAGAACTGGGCTCTGGAAGTGTCTTGACCCTCTCCAGTGCTGTCCACACAGGCTTTTTCTTAGCTGATGGGTCCAGTAGCATTTCTGAGCACTTCAAGTAGACACTAAGAACTAGTGGAGACTTTTTAGCCTCATGACACTTGATCTAACAGGGATTTCAGAAGGTATTTATGTGGTTATGCAATGACTGAAATCCATTTGAAAATCAAGGCACCATATTTCATTCTTCCCTCCATAACTGATACCACATAATCTCTGGAGGTGCTGTGAACCTTTCAGACTCCACAGAGGCAAGTGTTAGGAAGAAATCCACAAGAAAACCCATCCCTCTGTCCTCTGAGCAGTGAATAAGTCTTGGACTCAAGGACCTACAGAAGCAAAGTAGAACAAATGCAGCCTTCTTTTAACTGAGTTTGTCTATAACATGTTGCAGGTAAGAGAAGAGCCCTGGGAAGGAAGAGGAGGAGGGCAGCAGACAAAATGCCATGTCACATAGTACATAGATGTGGCATCAACTGAAGCTGTTCAGTCAGCTTCCTTGCTTGTAATTCCTTGCCTGTGTGATACACCACAATGGGCCCAGTTCTTATGTTTATCCAACAAGGGAAGAGAAATGTATCCATCTACACCTTACAGGCTCATTCAGTCATTAACACAGGTTGAATTCTAAATATTGAAATAGTGATATATTTTTTAAATTGAGACATTTGCCTTCTGAAAACTTTTTAGGACCTCTCATGTTGTAAAAAATGAAGGAAAAGTAACTAGAATTTTCTCACAGATAACTCACTAAGACAAAAGTAAGTGGAGCCAATTAAATAATACAAATTTCTCACTTGCTCAGTGGCAATGACCACTCTTTTCCTTTGTATATAAAATAATCTAAATATTTCCTGTACAGTGTAACATCTCTTAGCTTTGCTTATTTATTTATAACATACTGTTTTAAATGCAATTTTGACATATTGAGGATCCATGTAGCTTTGAATATTTCCACTGATCTGCAAAACTCCTCTGCTTGCCTTTCTTGCCCCTTGCCTTGCCTTCCGCCACTTTCTTTCACTCGCTTTCTCTTTCACTTTCTTTTTCTCTATTCCAATCTTCTTAATTATATTTCCATCTAGTATTTCCAAATCCCTTAATTACATATCAATTTCCTTATTTTGTATACTACTTCTGTTCAGTATTTATATATTTATTTCTGTATAAGATTTGCAATTCAAGTCCAGCTCAAGTTCATAAAGATGTGATTTAAACCCACAGCTACACTGCAGACTAGAAAAAAAAAATCACGATCTTTATGAAGCGATGATGAACTGTACACACATAATGGGTATAGATTTGCACATTTAATTGAAAACTTGACTTGATTTTTATTCTCTGAATGATGCATGTAGGTTTTATTGCACCTTACCTGCACACTGGAAAGCACATTGTCAATGCTTGAAATGATTTTATGTACTTGAACACCACCTGATTTAATGCATCAGCTGACAAGGACAAAGGCATTGATTAAATGTCCTGCCTCAGGTGTCCAGAAGGCTGGAAAAGGTTGTCCCCTCAAAATAACCACTGAAACTTCACCCAGTAATCATTAACTCAGTATTTGGTCCAAGCTTTGGGAATAACAGGAGGCTTTAAAAAGCAGCAGTCAGAAAACACTCAGTGTGACATAGGACACTATTTGGTCTTGTAGTGCATTAAGGGAGAGTTGAATGGTCAGGGTCTCTCCCGACTGGTAAGAAAAGCATCGGGCATTTGATCCTTGGAAGGGCACCTCTGGACTCGGCTCTTAGCGAGCAGGTAGAGAGCTCAAGGGTGCTCAGTGAGCACAGAGTGCTTGCAGGGGGATTGTGAGACACTCAGTACTCTCAGCTCGTTTCAGTTTGTAAAAGCTCCAGGTGGCCTGCACTGACCCTTGACAAATTTGGTGTCTGCACTGCCAAGGAGCAGATGAACGCTTGAGCCTTAAAATGCCGCTTGGTGGGCTACAGCACAGCAACACCCAGCCACCGGGTTTCTAGCCAGGCATAACCATTAGATCTTCTGATTTGAGGCCGTTCTCCTATGTTGCATCTACAACAGTTTTTCACAGTCAATAAAATCCACGTGGCATTGCAGAACCTTGGCAAGAATAATTTCATCATAGCAGCTGAAGGAAGTGAGACATCACCTTGCAGCAAAGAGGCTTTCAGAAACTCCACAGCCATCTGGGCCATATGGTCCCACCACTAGCTCAGACTAGGAGATGACCTCCTCTTGGAGTAATATGCAGTCCAAAGATCCAGAGCAGACCAACACAGGCAAAGGCTCAAGGGAAGGAAGGAACCTGTCCCACGAAACAAACCCAGTAAAAGACTCCAGGTCTCCCATTCTTGGCTGGTGTCCTATGAAGCGATCGCTTCCTGCCCCCCATTGTGGTTAGGAAACCTACAATTAATAAAAGAGTGCTACTGTTGCCAAAACCAGCCTCTTAACCTAAACGATCCTCTCCTGAATCTCAAATGAAAGCTACTATGTAGTGCTCAGCTGATTGTGCAGCAGCACCATTAGTATGGTTGTCTAATTTACAGAGCAGCCAGGTTCTGGTTAACAGTGCTAGAGCGGGTAAGAAGGCAATTAGTGGCCTATTTCCTATGCACACCGGAGCAGAAACTTGCGTATAAAGAAAGTTCTTCTGGCAGGTGCAGCATGCTAAAAAGCTTTCACCTAAAATTATACAGCCTGACAAACAATATAAAAAAGTAGATTGCCCAATAAACAAATAACATATCAGCCATTTATACAAAACCATAGTACTTAGACTCCTCAAGCTTGAAATGACTGTGTGTTTTTTCCCCATTAAAATGTTATTATGGTCTACGCATAAATTGTTTTAAATTCAGATTTGATATCATGGTGTTTTCAAAGCCTAGATAGACTTAACACTTTTTCTAAGATGAAACATTAGCTCTGGGGGGATGTGGAATTAGCTCCAAGGATTTGGTCTAGTGAAAGGTGTACCCGTCCATGGCAGGAGGGTTGAAAATAGAGGATTTTTAAGGTCCCTTCCAACCCAAACCATTTTATGATTCTACGATTTCCTTCCCATCTGGAGGCATGACACATGGGGCCAGCAGCCTCTGGGGCTCTGGTGCCCTTGCAGGAGCCAAGCAGGAGCAATGGAAGGGATGCTGAAGGAAACAAACTCTTCTGGAGGTGAGGCCACACTGCAAACACCCTCTGTGCCCTTCCCTGTGGTTTCACCCAAGCTCCTCATTTCTTTTTTATAGTGTTAGACTTAGACACTCCATGAGCCAAAGGGGAAAAGGCTTCCAAACTAGAATTCAGCAAAGCAAAAGTCCCATTCTCCCTCCTGCCATCCAGTGGCCTGTACTTGGGCCATGTGCTGCTTCCCATGTCAGCCACTCCCCTCAAACCAGACCCTGGCACAGGTCCCTCTGCCTCCATGACCCTGCCTTGCCAGCTCTGCTTTTTTTACCAAGGGCTGCACTTCTTCCCTGTGTACAGCTGCAAATGTTTTAATCCCCCTCGGTGGGTGGGTGGGAGCAGCAGGGCTGGGCTTCGGGGGCTGCTGTCTGCAGACCACAAAGCTGCAGGTTTTTTCCACAAGGGGGTGGAAAAAGGACCAGGGAGCCAGCCAAGCCCTCAGAGACAACCTCTGAGCTGTGCTCAGGAAAGGCAAATGGCCCCTGCTAATTGCTGACTCAACGTGAGCACCAGGCAGATGGATGCAACGTGTTTAGCTCATGAGTCTTCACCTGCTGCAAAGGGAACAGCTAACTCAGGCTCGGATATCTGTAGTTATGCTAGAGAAATCCCACCTACCTATGTTGTTGTTTTAATTTGGCATTATCTGCTAATGAAGAAACTTGTGCTTCGGGGC
This sequence comes from Pseudorectes ferrugineus, assembly GCA_008033365.1. Classification (NCBI taxonomy): domain Eukaryota; kingdom Metazoa; phylum Chordata; class Aves; order Passeriformes; genus Pseudorectes; species Pseudorectes ferrugineus. The sequence continues at coordinate 26,948 of QWTY01006779.1, forward strand.
TTGGAGAGAAGGAAGAGGTGGGAAGTTGTGCCCAAAGCCCTTAATTCATTTCTAAACACTGCCATTGTAATATCAATAGCCTGATACAAACATGATACCGAGTAATGATGCCTACAAGGCTGGGGAAGACAAAGCAGTTTCTCACCTCAGGAAACAACACAGAAGTTCACTGGTTGTCTAGTGTCAGTCAGGTCACCAAGGAACCTGGCCTCCTCCCAAAGACCATTCCACCCTCCCAGACACCTTTACCCCAAGCCTGACACCTGCAGTATCTTTCTGGCTAGGCACAGAGAAGAAAGTCTCCTTCCGTAGAAGTCCCTGCAGCTTCTCTGCATGGACGTGAAAAACACTGGCTGACATGCGCAAGGACCAGGGACAAGTCCATTCTGCAGTGGAAAGATGTTCTTGGAGGAAGCTGATGCATCAATCTTTGCTCCCGGACTTCCTTGAAGAGGGTTTTTTTTCTGATTGGTTGGTTGGTTGGTTGGTTGGTTGGTTGGTTATTTTTTTCACAAGCAGTAAAAAACCTGAGCCAGGAGTATGCTGTGATCAGCCAGTTCAGGTCCTGTTCTTCTTGTCTCTGGGATGCACTATCAGCTCACGGACTTGGACTGAAGAGTGGTCTGAGCCTTTACTTCTCACTGACAGAGGTTTTCTTGCAACCACTCAGGAGGCAGTCAGCAGAAGGCTCTCATGCTCTCAGGTGCAGCACGGTCTGATTTGCCAGTGCATGGCAGGAGCCACTGCTGCCAGCCTTCTGCCTCTCATACTAGTGTGCAGTCCCCAGGCACAGCTCTGCTAAGGGCAGGGGCTGCCTCAGCTTGGGCTGTCAGAGCTGGATGACATCTCCAAGCTGCTCCCAGAACCAGCCAAAGCTTCCTCTCTTTCCCACCTGCTTTCCTAGTGGTTTGGCACAGTGTGCTGGGAAGAAGACCTGTTATTGCAGCCCCCTTGGAGGGCCAAGTGTCCTGTGTAAGTAGGTGGCTGTCTCAGACACTGACTGTTTCTGCCACAAGGCTTGGCAGATTTAATTTTGCAGACCACCAAGGCTTTTTTCCTTCCCCACACAGAAATACAAGATTTGCGAGTTTCCTACAACTGTAATTGGTGATAACAGGTGTGCTTTGCAATGTGTTTGTGAGTACAGAAGACCAAAGACTGCACCTGGATGCAGAAATCCTAGGACACTTCTAAAAGAAGTTTATAAGGTTAGAAAGTTAGGGGGTTAGGGCTGCAGCTGGTGAGTAAATCAGAAATCTCAGTTCAGGGAGTTAGGACAAGCACTCCAGGACTGCCTGAGCTGAAGCTGTCACTGGTGGGAACAGAAGGTGTGACCAAGTGGGAACCTGTCTGAAGGGGACAGGAAGGTCACTCTAGAGGTGCTATAGGAAAATAGTCTGTAAAGCATTCAGTGACAGTGGGGACATAAAATAGCTGTGTCCCACCCACCCACTGCCAGTCTAAGCAGAATGCATCATTTAAGTGCCTGGGGCTGGTCCACACTGGGAGGTGGAGACAGTTCCACGTCCCTGTGCAGGATGCAGGTTCTCCCCAGGAAGGCAGGAAGGCAGTAGGTTGTGCAAGTGCTTTCCCACACAAAGCCCTGAGAAGTGCACTTCCTAACCCTTCCTCAGATATGGGCAGCACCTGTTCTCCACGTACAGAAACTCAGCTTTATGGTTAGGTGACATGAGATGGGAGGGGGCTTAGGGAATAAACCTGGACTAGACATGAATTAGGACACCTTCTTGAAAATAGGTGAATCACAATTATGAATATTCCAACCAAAAAAATATTATTTCCCTGTTATTTCCCTGCACTCCTTTATCCCTTTCTTTCTCATCTGTCAGTCTGGAAAATTCTATGACCATCATTTCAGTTTAGGGATCTGGAGTCTAGAGGCTTTCTCTACGTAATCATGATCCAGACTGGCTTATTATTAACCAAAAGAGCTGTGAAGAACAAAAATGCTTGTTGGCTTATTAGCACTGTTTATATTGCCAGATGCTGACAGATAAGCAAATTATGTACTGTCTGCAATTTTTCAGTTAAAGATGTTGAAGGAGAGCCATTTCAACAGGTGAAAGTACGCAAGTTGTTACAATGGAAACATCTCCAAAAAAGCTGAAGTCCTGGATTGCCTCATTTCAGGTGTAAGAGTCTTTCCAGGTGCATTTCTACAGATACCACAAACTTGAAAAACAAGGTATGAATAAGGATTTTGAATTCACAATAGCCTGGTAAGGTGATAAAATCAGTCAGTAGCCTCAAACACAAAATTTGAAGATGGTAATTCTTTAAAAAAAATGTTTATTCAATTTTATAAAAAAATAATCTTTAAACTCACAGAGCTTCAATCAAGAAGCATTTGGATCAAGATTCTGATTTTTACAGCAAAAAAATTAAACCACTTACTGGAAGAGGAATTGCATTCCCTGCAGAACCCCATTTTCAATTGAAAAACAATTGCAAGACTTTGTTGGCTGGTCATAGTAATTGGTCCCATCCTTAAGTACTGTGAGTCACCTTACATCATGTTTAGACTCCACTGGCACCATTCAGAGGAATATTATCAGTAATATATATGTTAATGCAGAGCAGTAATTTTGTTTTGAAAATTTTGGAAGAAGAATACTAATATGAAAATTTAGATGCTAGAAGATTTTTTTCTCCAGTCATGACAAAATGACATATTCTGTAACTTTCTGCTCTCCAGTCTTATATCCAACAGTTACCTGCAGAGACTATTTTAAGGAGAAGGACACATATATTTGAATTTTCCCCTCTGTCTGCATTTCACAGACATTCTGGTCTTCATTCATATGACTGAAGTTCATTGCTTGATTAGACAATGGCATATTGACCACAACATTCTCCAATACCCATAGGTCATGTTTGACACTGCCTAAATGTGTTGAGTTTGTGTGGCAAAGTTTTGCTGGTGGGGGAGGGCACAGGGGTGGCTTCTGTGAGAAGCTTCCAGAAGCTTCCTCTTTGTCCAACAGATCCAATGCCAGCTGGCTCCAAGGTGGACCCAGCACTGGCCAAGGCCAAGCCCATCAGCGATGGTCGTAGCAGCGTATTTAAGGAGGGGGAAAAAAACCTCTGCACAATTGCAGCAGAAGAGAGGAGTGAGAATATGTGAGAGGAACAGCCTTGCAGACACCAAGGTCAGTGAAGAAGGAAGGGGAGGAGGTGCTCCAGGCATTGTAGCAGAGATTTCCCTGCAGCCTGTGGTGAGGCAGCTGTGCCCTAACAGCCCATGGAGGTCCACAGTGGAACAAATACCTGCCACAGCCTGTAGAGGACCCTAGTCCAGAGCATGTGGATGCCCGAGGGAGACTGTGACCCTGTGGAAAGCCTGTGCTGGAGCAAGTTCCTAGCAGAGAACCATGGAGAGAGGAGCCCAGGCTGGAGCAGTTTGCTGGCAGGACTTGTGGCCCTCTGGGGACCCACGCTGGAACAGCCTGTTCCTGAAGGATTGCACCCATGGAAGGGATCCGTGCTGGAGTGATTTGTGAAGAACTGCAGCCCGTGGGAAGGACACATGGAGGACTGTCTCCTGTGGAACGGACCACATGCTGGAGCAGGGGAGGAGTGAGAGGAGTCCTCACCCTGAGGAGGAAGGAGCAGTGTAGACAACATGTGATGAACTGAGCACAGCCCCATTACCCATCTCCCTGTGACCCTGGGTGGAGGAGGGAGAGAAAATTGGGAGTGAAGTGAAATCCAGGAAGAAGCTCCCAGTCCTGCCTGCTGTTCTTGCTTAGTAACAGCTTCTAACTGTGCATCCCAGGAGTTTAACATATGTGAGCTTAGTGACCTAAAGGAGACACTGCTCTGCCTGGCCACCCATGGCTCTTCTGTGCTGTGCACATGGGCATGTTGACCTAAAGAGCTGTCTCGTGGGCAGAGGAATTTTGCAGGGGAGAAAGTTCAGGGCAGTGAAACCATCAGACTGTTGGTTATTCTCACTATGCCAGACACCCAAAACAACAGCAGGAGTGCCCCAGAATTTGCAGATGCTGCTCCTCTAAAGCACTACATGTTTGAAGTATGACAACATGGTAATCCTGACAAGGAAACAACGGCATATATTAAGCAAGAACTACTTGGTCCTGAAATGTGGCAATGGAGAAGGGATGAGACATCTGGACCTAGGTTTCAATAAAATTTCTCCAGTAAAATCCAGCAGGGTCTAACAGAGGTTGGTCCCTTTCTGCATATGTGGAGCACATTTACGCTCTGCAGAACATCACTAGAAGAAAACCACACAAGAATATTTTATTAAATGAACTGCAGGACCACCCCAGAGGGCAAAGGAGTGCTCTTGAGCCAGGCCAGTATGCTCTGGAGCAGTTTTCAGCAGGGATTAGCATAGTCTGTCTCCTAGCTAAACAGCCTTTCACACACCCAGCACACACTGAATCTCTCCAGGCTCCCAGGATTTTGACTTCTGCTGTGCCCTTGCAAGGGGAAAGGGACAGCTCTTCAGAGGGGCAGGCTCTCTGAACAAGATCAAGGCAACACTTGAGAAAACAAAAAGGGTTTGTGTGAGATTCAGTTGCCTGAATGTAGGTGCTGTGTGGGCTACTTCGGGATATCCTGTCTGGTCTCCAGTTGCAGCTTTGCAACAGGGATGTCTCCCATAGAACCCATGTTATTTCTGGTAGGTACCTTGGGTATCTCACACAATTAAAGGACCCTTGGAATTAAGATTTAGGCAACTAAGTGATTTCCCTACTACCTCTGAAATACTTTGGTTGCTACCATGTCCTGTTCTTATAAACAAGATGTTTCTATGTTATTCCAACCTGCAGTTCTTCGTCCTTCTTGCAGCCTAGTAAAAACCATTCAAATGAAACATGAGTCCCTTGAAAATATCCAGGTTGCTCACAGCAACCAGACTGCCATGGGATGGTAATGCCAAGGTTTGTTTTAAATCAATGTGACAGAAATAGTGATTCATAAAATAGCTGCTACTCAGTGCAAGGTAGGACTGTAAATCATGCTATGGATCTTTTCCAGGGCTGGAAATGCCAACATCAGGTTTTCATATATTACTATTTTGTGATTTATATTACAGTGAAGGCTTCCAGTGCCTTGCTGCTCCTAGTGCTGTACAAGCCCAAAGGTTCAGTATTGTAAATGGGGCAAATTTTGTGGAAGAGGCAATGTCTTTAATTAGCCCAGTGGAAAGCTTGGGAAGAAATGGGCAGGTTTTCCTAAACACGAGTGCTTCCCCACACTTCTCTACCAGGTTTGAAATGGCTTTTGGTGCCCCCAAGCTCTGCTCATTTTCCCAGTCACATTGCCCAAGTGCTCCTTTGGCACTTAAGCATGGACCCAAGTCCACTCGTGAGCTGCATCTTGCCCCAGACCCAATCTCTGTGTCAGACACAAATTTGAAGTGAAATGTGGGGTAAAGCAAGGAGATAGCTCGAACTCCTGCCATCTCTCAGCACGGACATAAAAGTGTTTGCACCTGCAACATGGACTAGCCTCAAGAGCACCAAGGGCTGATGGAGTCACTCAGTGCCTGGATTTGGTGAGTACATCCAGGAGCAGGGGCCGGGATGCACTCTCTGTTAGCCACGGTTCAAACCAGGCTCCAGGCTTTGCTTTGGCTAATGTTCCACCTGCCACAGCGGAGGTATCTGGAGGAACTTAACTGTACAGAACACTACTGACCTCCCCTCCCAATAAGATGCCGCCTTCTTTCCATAGCCATCTGGATGACACTTCAGCAATGGTATCCTGTAAATCTGGAAGCATCATGATTATAATTATTTCACATCTACTTACAATCATTATCACTGCCCTGGCAGGCTTCACTGAAGCAGGTATTAGCTGTTTTGCTACTTGGCAGTAAATTTTTAAGTGGTAGACATTATGGCTGGTAGCATTATGTATCTGTTGCATTTAACCTCCTTGCCTATTTCCTTTGGACCTTAAACATGCTTTATTATATCAAATAGCAATCAACATTCCTCAGGGGTGAAGGTAGCTACGTGACATGTTTACTGAGGTGGCCAGCTGTCGCCACTTGGCAAGCAACTTTTATCATAAGCTGGTTGAATTTAACATATATCAGCATTTATCAGCCCCGACTTTGTCAGTTTTATAAACGAAAACCGAGAGACAATAAATCACTTGGTGCCCAGGTGATACTGCATACATTAGAGAGCATATTTACCAGACCGGGTGGATTCAACCCACAAAAGGCACCTAAGGTTCTGTTATTTGAGCTGTATTGAATATGGCCTCAGATGCCTTTTTTTGGCACACAGTCCACATCTGCAAGCTTCGGTGAGACGTGTGCTGGATGGTCCCATTTGTTTTCTTCTAGGCTGGCTGCTTCAGCCTTCACTCCTGCTCAGTAGTATGTCAACGTTTCCGCTGATTTCTGTTGAAGTGCTTTTGACTGAGCATCCGTAACATAAGTAATGTCTTCTCACTTGTGGGGGATGGAGCACAGAGCTGGGAGGAGAAACACACTGAGGTGAGATAAGTCTCCATTCTTAAACATAAATGATTGCTCTAATACTTTGTAATCATCCCTTATCCCAGTCTCACAGATGTCCTGTGAATCTTCTAGGGTTAACCAGGACTTGTAAGTGACATCTATACCAGTAATTTATTCTCTTTTCCTTCTTCCCTGCTTTTCAGCTGAAAACAGCCAAGCTCTTTCTTTCTCTCTCCCAGCTCCCCTGCTACCAGAGGAAGAGGAACAGCATAGGCAGGCTCAGGACTGCAGGGGAATGTATTTCCACTCCTTTCCTGCTGTCCCCACTGCAAGCACAGTCAGTCCTAGGACATGCTCCTGACAGAGCTGCTAACTTCCAAGAGCCTTCTAAGCTATCAAACAGGAAACCTTTAAAGGACTGATTCCCTACAACTTTCTTTGCAAGTGAACTATAACAATGACAATTGCAAAAACATGGCATTCTGCACCATATAATTCCAAATTCTCTAACGATGATAAGTGATGCTCCAAAGTCTCTGGACATTGCGTGCTGTTACCTGAGCTTGCAGGTTTTCCTCTAAATCTCCACTACAGCTCTGTTTGTCAAAGCGGGTAAGTCTACTTGTACCTGTTCCATCCTGGAAGCTCATACATCTTAACACTCTGTGAAAATTGCTTAAAACGTTCTTTTAACCTGAAAAATCTGTCCTGTCACTGACATATACGTAAATTCCCACTGCCATAAACAGGGATCATGCTTTGCACTGTGACTCATTGAATCAGAGCTAACGTGACTGACTGCAAGATCTCTCAGAAAAACGTATTTAAAGGGACATGAGACTGTTGGCTCTTCATTTCATGTGTTCACTGGACCCAAATTCAGCTATAATTGGCAATGTTGCTGTGACACAACAGGCTAAATAGCTGTCCCCAAAGTGGGGTGTGTGCAAGGTGATCCATCAGGGTATGGGAAGAAAATAACGTTTTGATACCATTAATAAATAAACTTAAAAAAAAAAAAACAAAAACAAAAACCAAAACCAAAAAAACCCCCAATAGGTTATTTTGGGTGTGCCTCAAACACTGTTCTAAGCTGTCAAATTCCAGTCGCATTCAGACGGTAATTTAATAAGGAAACAACAACCCCTTTTAACACAACATAAATTTAAACATTTCATAGATCATGTATCAACATTACATTTCCAAATATGTCTGTCTGGATATTGGCCTAATTTCTTTAAATGAGCACTAATAGGCTTAACAACTTTGAAACAACAGCAAATGATAAAGTTGTAGCATATTAGTTTGATTTTGACACTCCTTTTAAAGAAGTGTTGTCCTACCTTTTTCAGGCTTATTTTGAACAAGCTGCTGTAGAAAAAAGTACATTTTTTTGTTCATTCAACTGAAAGACAATTGTAGTCAGTGTTAAACCTGTCTAAAAACCTTACACATCATCTTGAAGTTGTTCTATCTTTGAAGACTTTATGTCAGATTAATACTGATAGTCTATCTCACTTGAATCACCAGCTCTTTATGGGCATTCAGGTGTGTGGTTTCCTTATCCAGAGTCATTATGTGTGCTTGGATTTGCCCACATTCACACCTTTCTTACTCCAGGATTAATCATCCCAGCTTCCATTGTCCCTTAACATCCTTCCATGCTTTGCCAGTAGTTTACAAGTCTATAACAGACCTCTAGATAGCTCTTTAATGTTTTTTCGGTAGAGCTTATATTAGATCAGGTACCCAGCCCTGAGTGCTACTGGGTTTAAGGGTAACTCAAGTGGTGGTTCAGCAGCTGTTAGCAATGCTCAGCTGCAACATCATGCCTTGCTCTAGAAGTACTCTTATTTAGGGCTGCCTTTATGGTCACACTTAACCCAGATTTCAGTGAGATTTAAATAGTAATGCTTAAGTGCTCCAGAAACTTTTCTTGTGTGCACTGAAAAAATGAGGAGTTACTGATCCTAACAGGCTGCCAGCTGGCCCTCACAGCTCCTGGTCTTTCCAGATCCTCTGTTAGGTTCATGCAGGGTCAAACCACAAAATTTAAGAGAAAACAGAACAGAGCAAGCCCTGGCCACCATCACAGAGACCTTCACGAGCTCAAGAGAGGTGCTCCTGTCTCTTCCAGTCCTACTCAGCTGTCTCTCTGACAGCTAACCCTTAACTGTCCCCTGGACGTTTCTGCCCCACCACAAGAAGCTTGCCTTCTGTGTTAGTCCAGGCTCTCAGGTGTAACACATCCTTCTGGTGAAAAAGCACATGGATCTGAGGGAATGCGGCAGTTTTGAACCATCGTGTGCAAAAAGCATTACTGGCACCAGCCTCTTCACACCTAAAACCCGAGGAATAATCTTGCCACCCTGCCACGAAGCAATATGCTGGACAAACTCTTCTGCTCCTCTTCAGAAAGAAGAGCATCACGTTTAAAATCACTGTACTTTATTTCGGAGGATCTTCTGGAAGGAGAAAGATCCGATCTTTACAACTTCTCATAACTTGCCCCCAGCAGCTGATGGGACCGCTCAGGGGGCAGAGAGCAGATTCCCGGTGGCCTCGGGACCACGCAGGGGTGGTACAAGATCCTGGGCGGTTTCGGCCATCCCAAAAGGCAGCCGCTGCCGGGCTCGTTGTGCAGAGCACGTCTCACCCCGCTCGGGGCTCTGCCAAGGGCAGGTCAGCGCTGTCCTTCAAGGGCGAGCCCCGCCCGCTCTGACGGCAATGTCACCGCAAAGACATTTGCCCCGCAGCAGCTCTCCCGGCGTTCCGATGCGCGCACCCCGCCCCGGGAGCAGCACGGGCCGTGAGGGCGGCGGCGGCGGTCCCGTCCGGCGGGTCCCCGCGGGCCCGGGCTGGCTCTGCAGCCCCGCACGGCCCCCCCCGCCGCCGCCAGAGGGAGCTGCGGGCCCACGTTTGGCAGCGAGGCGGCGGTGCCCGACGGGGCGGGCCGAGGCAGCGCCGGGAGGGGGCCGCGGGCCGCTCGGCCTTCAGCGGGGCGTGAGGCCTGCTCGGCAGCCAGTGCCACCCGCTGGGGAAGGGCCTGATCCCCACAGCCCCGCCACGGCTGGCCCCGGGTCGCACTCATCTCCGCGGCTGCCTCCACATCTCTGCTGCCCGGGAGCCGTCTGTTTGCGAGTCCCCCTTCCCATCCCCTTCCCTCCGCGCCGTTCCTTTCGGGACTGTGCACCATAGCTCTGTCCTGCGCGGGTGGGGGAGACCACCCCCGGCCCTGCCTAAGAAGCCCCGACGGAGGGGGGTGCGTCCCAAGCTTTCCCCGAGGAGGCAGCCCGGAGTTCGGCTGGGCGGGCGCTGCCCAAGCCTGGGCGCTCCCGGGGACAGAGTCCGGGCAGCCCTTGGACCACGCTGCCCTCGGGGCACGAGGGGACACAGGGGCCGGGCAGAGCCCCGTGGGGAGGGCTCCGGGGGTCAGCGGGGGAACCCGTTCTGCGGCCCCGGCCCTGCCCTGCGCGGCCCCGGGCCCTCACCTCTCCGCCTAAGGCAGTAGGCTGAATGGATTTCTCTGCCGTCCCGTCCTCCCCCCTTGCTCCTATAGAGTCCAGCAATTTAGCAAGTTCACCAAGCTGTGTCATGCTTCATGACTAATTCACATATTTAAATGGGAACGGTCAAAGCTGGACTATTTGATGCCAGCCAAGCGCATTTATCAGGTCAAAAAAGCTCACAATGGCTGGAGGCTCCGTGTGTGTGCGCGGGTGTCTAATATAAGCGCTTGCTCAGTGCTGGACCTGGAGTGCCCCCTCCTCAAAAAAAAAACCCCAAAAAACAAACAAAAAAGCCCCACAACAACAAAAAAATCCAGGCCCACAAATAAATAAATACAGCACTCAGATCGGTTGCAGCTTCCCAGAACACAGTCTCCCCCTACCCCCGCCTCCCGGCCCGCCTCGGCCCCCCCCCCCCCCGACCCCCACCCAGTTGTGCCTATAATTTGTGCTTCATGGAATTAATCTGATCAATTACAGCGGTTTTCACGTGGCTGAGCAGTTTCAAAGGTGCCACATTTTATTATCTGCTGACCCCCTGACATTGCAGGTGCAGATTTAATGACGGAAAGAAGGGGGGAAAAGGAAAGGGGGGGGGGGTGTTTAAATTAGCCAAATGAACTTTTCTCTCCGGCGTCGCCACTGACAGACGAACGTGTGGATGGATATTTGTGTGAGGTACGTGTGAGATGCGAAGGCCTCTGAGCTGTGCCCGGAGAGGCGGTGACGGGCCCCGATGGGACGCGCCGCGCCGACGGTCGGGGCAGCCCCGGGGGGCTCGGCAGCGCCCGGGCGGCACCTCCGTGCTGCGGGAAGGGGTGCCACGTTCAAGGAAAACGAGCAAACTGAAGTTCACGGCTCCGGGGCTGATAAATGTTGCGGGTACAAGGTCACGATCGATCACCGCACACTGTCGAGATGCATTTCGTGAGTGGATGCCTCTTCACAATCGCCTCCCGAGCCGCTGACCCATGCCTGTCCGAGCCGGGGCTCGCCAGCGCGCCTCTCGCAGCCCTTTCAAGCCAGCCCTGCTTCATGCCTTCGCCCCTTTCTATTCTGCATCTTTCAGTGAGAGGACGAGGGAAAGAAAGGACATTTTTTTCCTAAACGTTCAGATGTGAAGTAAACAGTTTTGCATCCCCAGGCCTGGGCACCTTTGATGCTAGGATTACATTTATGAGCTAAGACATGGCATACTTCAAAGCGAACCATTCATTCGAGCGGCGAGCTCATGCAAGGGGGAGGCGGCGGAAAAAATATACATCCTTCCTCAGCCTTGGAGTTCATCGTCGAGGTCCCAGCTCAATCCCAGACCGGCACTGAGGTGCAGGAAGGTGCAGGGCAGGAGCGGGCGCGCCGCCGCTCGCCGGGCTGGCCGCCCTGCTGCCCGGCCGGGGGACCCTCCTCGGGGTGCCCCGGGCTGCGGGTCGCCAAGCCCCACGTCAACCCCACTCCTCCGAGGAGAGGAAAGGAGAGAGGAAGGGAGAAGAGGGTAGCTCAGAGCCGGTGGCAAAGTCCCCAAGAACAGCTCTGGGAGAGCGTTAGGGTCCGCTGTGTGTCGGGGGAGTGGGGGGTGGTGTTGCAGCAGGGCAAAGGACTCTAGGACACATTGGCTGTAAGAAGTAAATCTACACGAAGCGAGGAGTCGAGCTAGTCTGGGATTTAATTATTTTTACACATTTACACACCATCACAGAAAGAAGCGCAGCACGGTTAGAGGGATGCGGGACTGTATCCCCCCCACCCCAACCCCACAGGGAGTTAGGCTGCCGGGTGCAGCCCCCATCCCCCCTCCTCCTCCAGCGTTTTAGAGCTGGGATTTGAGCTGGTTTAGCTCTACTTTCTATTTTTTCCCCGGGATTTTGTCAGCGTAGCACAACAACCCACAGGGCACGGTCAGGAGGGGTGGGGTGGTGGGGACAGCGTCGTGTGACCAAACCCCTTCTGCTGGGACCCCCTGGAAAATAAGGCGTCTGGGGGGACCGCCATCTAAATAAAAAAAAAAAAAATCCCCTCCAACAGCTTTTTTCTTTTTGTTCTTGCTAAAGAAAAATGAGAGAGG
>QWTY01006780.1:0-10744 GCA_008033365.1 Pseudorectes ferrugineus
GGCTGCTCTGTCATCTCCCACTCACTGAGCTTCTGCAGCAAAGAAACAATAGAGGGGAAACTGATAACTGATAGTGTCCAACTGCTCAAGGAAAAGCAACCTGAGACCAGAAAGTAACACATTAGATGGTAAGGGTACACTGAAGTGTGTCATCTCTCCTCCAGTGGCATTCTGAACCCTCAGAAAAACTGTAAAATACTGATCATAAGCTTGGGAGGGCACAACAACGCTGGAAAAGGATTTTAAAGCAATCATTCTCATGAATATCATGGTATTCAAAAAGTAGATGTTCCTTTAAAATGAAATTATGTCTTAATAAGAGGAAAAATTCTCGGTTTCTCTTTACCAGGAGAGCAGCAAAGGCTGAAATACTCCTGACAGATACTACGTTCCCTTCAATAAGTTAAATTACTCTGTTAATATTAGCACCATCATGTTGACAATTATGTTGCATGAGGATTAGAAGCAGTGCAACTATTTAAATAATAAAATTTCCATTTTGAAGAAATAACAAGAAATAATTCTGGTATTCTGATGAAGGGCCATCTTTTTAACACAGTCTCTTAAATTTATTCTAGTGTATGAGATACCTTAATTACAATAACTTCTGTGGGGAAACAAGTGAACAGATGAATTGTAACATGAATCTTCAAGGCAAGCTCTCCATCAAAAAGAGGTCTCCTCCTCAAAATTCATTTATATGAATCAATAATCATTCCCACAAGCCAACTTATTTATACAGTGGTAAATTTCATTTTATGTAAAGGAGTTCACAGAAATTTTATCAGATAGTGCTAAGGTTAAGAAAGCATTCCATTTGGGTAGAGAATTCAGATTAGAATTTAAATCTCCATTGGAACATAATTAATGCACTAACATCTCTTAATAACCACAAAAACTGCTAGAAGAGGCAGTTCTGTTACTACTTCTTTAGAGTTCAGTAGAACTCATTTTTATAGACAGGACTAAACATTTTTAACACTTACTTTACAGCCTCCTCTGGGATGGTATACACTGCTGCCAACTCAGCACCACTTCCTGACACTTTAGAGAAAAAAGAAACAAATGTTAAATACGGTGGCAGAAGAAAAGTTTAAGTGACTTGATTAATTTTTCTGCATTGGAATCTGACGGAGATAACACAACTTTTATAAGAGGGTATTACTTTTTAAAATTGAAATCAATGAGTTGGGATTTCTGCCCCCCATTCCCCTTGTAGAATACACAGTATCAGAATCTTGACATTTGGATCATTTGTATTATTGGGGAGAAATAATAACTTAAAGACAGAAAACACATAAGGATATAAATCCAACAATGTCAGTAAATTCTCAAGAAAAGATTCCTATCTAATAGTCCTCAAACACAGTGCTCAAGTGCCAGAAGTCCTTTAGGACATAAAGTGAAGATATTAAGCAGCTAGAATCACTTAATACCATGACCTCATTCACATGGCAGTGTTGGAGAGCAAGGAGACAAAATAATTACGGTCACAAGGGTTTAAGTGTGACCTTCTATGGACAAGTCTCGCCAGTGAGAGGCTGTTTTAATCCCCTGGATACGTAATAAGCTAAAGGAGAAGGGAGGAGAAAGGAACCTGGTGGAAATTTCATTGTATCCCTTGCTTGAATGAAAGATCTTCCTTCTAGTGCACTCTAAAGAGAACCTATTTTGCTGTAAATCTTTGTTTCTTTTGCTTCATGCAAAGAACTGATAGAAGACAAACCATTTCACAACTTAGGTAAAGAAAAGCCTCCCACAGTCGAGCTATTTACAACTATTAATAGAGCAGATCTTGGCACGCTGGAGATGCAGCATGTATGGCTGGAAGAAGCAATGGAACGTGGTGTGTCTTCTCTTTCAGGAGGAAGGCAAAAAGCAAAGAGGAGACTGAAGTAGTTACCACTTGGAGACCCTTTCAGAATGCAAAATGAAACAAGGTGTTAAGGCACACTCCAAATTGTGCTCAAGGCCCAGGGCAAAGGTCTTGGTCAGTGGACCTCACAGGAATTACAGTAGAACGTGCAATAAAAAAAGCCTTGAGAGCCCCAGCTGAAGCCTTCTCCAAATTTTTTGTCAAAAAATTCCCAAACTGTTCCCATCACCAAGGCCAAGCCATACTGATGTCATCATATGAGGGAAGGGTCAATAAATATTTTCACATTTAGAATAAAATTATTTATTTAGACGTTCACAAGGGTCTTGAGACCTTTGGCCAAAGAAGTTGAAAAATTATATTCTGATTCATTTTAGCAACAGCCCACAGATAAAACTTGCATAAATGTCAGGTCTAACTTCTAGCAGTGATTCAGGCAGATTAGGCTTATAAATCACTTAGATGCATCTAAAATTTGTGCTTGAGACGAAGCCAGTTTAAGGAAAGAATATATAACTAAGCTTTCCTTAAACAAGCACTAAGTAATGTAACTAGGCTAGAAAATAACAGAGATGTGAATATTGCTTGTTGAAAAATTAGAAGGGACGGCTATGGCAGGATTTCCTGTGACTTTATGCAATCATCAGAAGCAAAGGAATGAGGCTATTTTTAAAGCAGCTGCTGTTTATAATGTTCCCCTTCAGATCTCCACTTCTGAATCCCAGCCCATACTGCAGCAGGGACCCTCTGCTGACACAAGAAAATTCTTGAGTCAGTATTTTCCTTCCCAATCTTTCAGCTGACCTAAGCAGCTCCTAACACTTGCCAGGCTGAGATGACTCAGCACTACAGTTAGATAACATTTTTTTCATTTATTCCTGAAGTTCAAATAATACACGAACAGTGTTTCACCCCTTTCAAGATCAAACCTGAGCAGACAACTTTCAGCTCCCTGGTTCTCTGAAGCACCAATTATTCAGCTTTACTAAGGCTCAGACAAGAATGAGTCAGACATTGACATCCAAAGAAAGTAATGTCCTGCTGTGTCTATCACTATGCAGGAAAACTCGCACAGAAATTCCAGGCTCCCATGCCTTTGCCATCCAGCTGTATTCCTAAACAAAGTTGAGTTTTCCCTTTTCTGGCTGCTCCTGGAAGTCTACCAGCTGCAGCAGGCGATCCAGAACTGCTTTGCTGGGTACCAGACCAGACTAATTTACTGTTTTCATTAACCCTAAAGGCACAGTTTCTCAGGGCTCATTCAAAACCTCATATTCTCAAAATACAGTTATCAGAATTAGGGAGACACCAAACCTGCTGAGATAAGACCAAAATGGACATTCTCAATTTTCTGAGTTGTTGTACATGTCCAAATGAAGGAAAAAAAGTTCTGCCAGAGTTTTTGGTGGGTGTCCAATATTCTGGACCCGATCAACACCCACAGAGAATCTTCCACAGATTCAAAGTGGAATTAGTGAAATGTGTATGAAGCAAATTCACATTATCAATTTCAACAGTCCCACGTAAGCCTAGTTTGTGCAAAAGTGAATGTCACCCACCAAATACCTGCAGCATCACCTTATTCAGGAGTATATTACCAACATTATGAAATCCCAAATCAATCCAACTGGGATATTTTCCCTGTCAATAAGAGCAATAATGTTTTTTGTTTAGAATATCTTATCTTTCCCCTTCGTGAGCAGCACGATTCTACTTCAGAGATGGGGGAATCAAGTCACAGGAAAGGTACTGGCTACATAAAAGTACCCAGTAGCTCAGTGGCTTAAGGCTGGATTAGCACCTGAATATTTGAATTTACCACCCGGATCCTCACTAAGCAGCCTCTCCAGAGAGCTGACAGCCTCCCGCTGCCCCATGCCAGTTACAGCTTCATCTCCAGTGGAGAAGCTCAACCCCAGCAGCCAAAGGCTGTGTGTGCCTTCTGCAGGCATTTACTGACTGCTGGGGCACCTGAGCAGGGCTGGCTGTTTTGGGCTGGTGTTCACAGCTCCAGCTGAGCAGACTCTGGCGAGAGCACCTGACAGCACTGGCTCAGAACAAGGCTGACACAGACACACTACACAAACAGGAATGGAGAGAGACACTGGGTGTTATTGATACAGGATTGCATTTTTACTAGGCTAATAAATACAGTGCCTGCTCATTCCTGTAGGTGTGTGGAAATCTCATTTCACAATGTCACATTCCTGAAGAGCACAGTTATAAAGTTATTATACAGATAATGCACTTTAAATACAACATGCATTACCTTGTCATTTTGTAAATTAGACTGCAGCAGACTTGAGACAGGGAAAAGGTAATCCCATGGAATCCCTTCACTTCTGATGCTGGTTTAGCCACCATCATTCCTGTCAAGCCAGACTAATTGCTTTGTTTTTGTGGGCTCCCAGGGAATAACATACTTACAAATTTGGAAAAAATAACAACATTGACTGTGCTGACTTTTGATCAATCACCACCTAGCCGGGAACGTCAGACCTACTAAGTGTCCCTTCTTTGCCAAAAATTAATGAACCAAAAATAAGTACCAGGGTTTGGAACCAGCTCTGTCTCAGCTGTAAATGCCACAGTCACACTGGAGGGTGAGGAAAGGGGAAAAAGGAGTGAAAGAAGAAAGCAAAGGTTAGCAATAATTGCAGCACCTTTTCTTTTTCTTCACTATTAAGTATGAGCAAATACTAGAACTCAGAGTGGCCAAAGTGAAGACAGGTCATTCTAGATTTTATTGATCAAAGATTCAAAGAGATTAAAATTTAGGAATGAACAATAAGTAGCTCTTCTTGTCCATCATTTCACATACACATGGAGTTGAACAGAAAAAGTCAGCCAAATGAATCAGCTTTTAATAAAACCAAATTCCTACCCCAAACTTCTGAAATACTACAAATTAAGTTGTAGTTTTCCTTCAAGTTTTAATTTTTTAGATCCTCGTGAATTTTCATGAGACTATCCCGAAGTCTTTGATAAACTACTTTCTGCTGAAAAAATATTAAACAGACTTTTTGTATTAAGTTTAAAAGAAATATTCCAATGTCTAAAAATACCACCAAGAAAATTTAAAGTAATCCAAAGAGGTATGATTTTTCAATTGCCCAGATCTTATCAAATTTTAGCAGTAACATATATGTTGGTTTTGTTTTGTTTTGTTTTTAATTCAGAACTATTACAGCCTCTTTTCCTTTTATTTCCCAAGATCTTTTGGCAACAATAAACTTATTTGATTTCCTTTTACAAAATGGTCAGATTGTCTCAAGACAATTAAAAGGAACCATGCTGTTTGAAGTAACACTGCCATTATCCTGCTAATGAGCCCTTGTAATCCTGAGTTTACGGTAGGAGCAAAAGAACTTTAGTACAAACAATGACAGTCGGTCCCACAACATTTGAATGTGCCGTGTCAGAAGAAAACTGCAAGAGGAAATTGCATCCATTAAGATTATATTCTTGCATCATTTGAACGTTAATACTTTCAAAATAAATAAAGGGTGAAAAGCACTGCAGGTCTGCATTTCTCAGGTAGAATGACCGTGAGCCATTCAGCCAGGATGGTTTAGGGTTCAATCAAAGGCTCAAAACATAAATTTGCAAGAGCCAAGAAAATAATTAGCATTTATCTAATGTTTTATTTAAGAAGAAATTAAATCTGAAAAATTTCAGAATGCCAATTTTGCACCCACTTTCCACATGCAGTGTCTTACCTTTTTCTATTTGAAATTACCATTAGATTTCCACATTTCTTTATGAATCTAAAAACGTAACAAATTTCAAAATATATTCTAGTGTGTTTTCTTTCCATATTGAAATTAGGAGGTGGATTTCCTAACCACTGCCTCACACCATGGCTAGTTCTTTCACAAACTGTGTGAAATAATATTTCCATTATTATATATTCCTATGATGTTATAATATTTCTATTTTTATGTTATTATGTTGTGTACAAGTACATATAGGCAAAGCTACATTTATTCCAAGCCTCTGAGTGGTCACGTCCCAGCTGCAGTGAGAGCCAAGGCTCTGGGATCCAAAGCCACGGGTGCCAAAAAGCCACCACACCCCAGGCCACGGGACCAGAGCATTAACCTTGACATTCCACCTCAACTATAAAACCTCTGCCTCTTCTCCGTGTTACATTGTGCAGTTGTTTCAGAGAGGTGTGGAAATAAATATTTACACAATGAAAATACCCCCATCCACAAACACCCTCCTGAGTGGGGCTGCACAGAGGCTTTTCTGACCACGTACATTTGGGTCTCACTATCTCGGCCACTACACCACCAGCATTATCTATGGCAAAAATACAGGTGGCAAATAAAAAGTGATTTAGCATAACCAGTTATAAGGGGGGAGGATGGGGCTGCAGTGTGAGACATGCAGACATTGCCAAAGATTTCTTTTGCTAACTGTTACTTTGCAGATTGAGCTGCCAACATCACACGGAAAATGTTGGAGAGGAAGGAAATTATCCCATTCGGTTTCTTCCATTGCTTTTATCTTGATTCCCTGGGGCTTTATGGGGGCAAATTGTAGTCAGGACAAGAAGAGGAGGATGCTGTCTGACTTCAGGCAGTGAAACTGAGGTAGATATTTTTAGTTAATTTACTAAATACTGTGATCAGTGGCAGTTTATAGCTCAGGTATCAGCCTCTGGATCCCTGCCCAGTGTTGTTTTGCTTTCACTCTTACTTATAAACACATCTACATCCAAATAAAAGCTTCTTTGTAAATTCTATTTATTTGGAGGTTTCTACATGTGATGGAAAAGCTTTAAATGGTAGATGCAGAACAGGCTTTGGATCTAGACAAATTTTGCACTCACCAAACCAAATTTGAGCCAAATTTAGAAGTAGTGCCATATGACATGCACTTGGGGAGTGAGAGGCTGGCTGTAGGCCCAGATCTGACAAAGATCTTTTGCACATTTTTATCTTTATACTCTGTGAATAGTCCCACTGATCATTCTGTCAACCTGAAGTACTAAAACATCATCAGGCTGGCGTTTAAGTTTTAAAAAATTGATTTTTAAACCAAAGAACTTTTCTAAAAGGTATTTTTTACTTTGCTTTCTGTTTACTGAGCCTTAAGGAAACATCTGTGTCATGTTTTCCATGAAAACAGTCTTTTTCTTTGCAATGACAGAAAATCTCTTTTTTTTCCTAAAATGAATCTGGAGGTTCTCATGCAGATTTACGACTTTCAGAGATGAGATTTTAGGCAGATGTCACTTGTTGTAGGATTCTTGGTAGGAACTGAGAGAGTTGGCAACACAGGGAACACAGCGCTTGTTTAAAGTTTGCAGAATGCCTCGGATCATCATTTCTTTGGGGCAAGAGTGTTAATTGTGTTGTGGCTAGGTGGTGCAGGGGCAGTTGTGTCTAAGTGTGTGTAGCTCACTCTTCTGATGCTGTATGTGTCTGCTTTGGTCTTTTCATTGCACCATTTTCAGCCCCTCATGGTCCAAGGAAAGCACCACTGAATTAAAGATAATTACAGGCCAATGACTAATGCTTTTATTCTGTGGAAATCATGGGGGAAGTGGGTAAGAAGGTGGCAAAGAGTCTGATTTAACTTCAGAGCAGGTGTCTTTTGGAGGAAGTCAGCGTACCCACAGCAGAGGAAAAAAGCCCTTAAAATTACCATGGAAATGCCCCAGATAACAACCAGAAAATTAAATTTTGTGTAAATGGGGACAAATAACTAGCGTGTAGCTGGAAACAACAGAGAAGCAAGCATTCAAAGGGTGTTATTGATGTGTTTTAATTATAAATTAAAGTAGCTTGGGGGCTGACCCAAAGTGTTGGCAGTGAAATCAAACCAAACCCAAGAATGTCTGTTTTACACACAGCACTCAGCAGCCAATACTGCTACAAGGTTCTACAGAGATACAATTACACAGCCTCTGTCCCAAACAATCTTGATTTAGTGTAATTGACAGAGGATGAGTTTTACGCACGGAGAAATAAAGCATAGAAGAGGTGGTTATTCCTCTGTGAAACAAAAAATATTTATGAGAGGATCTGAATACAGATCTCATGCCTGAAGGGAATATTATGCCTTCCAAGAGCATTCTTTCTTGACACTCTGTGACCATCCACACTGTTACTTTTACTGTACAATGGAATATTTTTATTGCTGTTTAACTGAAGGAGTCAGTTAAATACATATTTACCATATAGTTTTTTCACAATTTGTCTCTGCCACATTTTTCTATGTCTACATGTCCACTGTGATTATTGTAGATGCCCATGGAAGGATAAAACATGAATTATTACTGGGAGAAGCAATGCTGTAGCTGCCCAGGTTGATGCACATTTACACATGGACAGCAAATGTTCTATGCAGTTTGAGTGACATAAATTACAATTCCTGGCTAGGCTATTAAAATCTATTTTCACAGCAAGCAAGTGGACAAAGGGAAATGAAAGCAGCTTTGCTGGACCTGCAGGACACAGATAAACGTTGAAGCAGAACTCAGCCAAAAATCCCTATGTCTATGGTCAGATAGCAGAAATTCTATAGCAGAAGAAGTTAATAAACTGTCAAAAACATACCGTGGCAGTGTCTATGTCTTTTTGGACTGCAGAAAATGTGTTTTCCCTTCCAAGATACTCTCTTTAGACAGCCTTTCTCTAAGCTTAATTATGTACAGATTGTAATTACTGATTTCCTCAGACTAATCCTTCTTTAAATACATCCCTTTTTTAGGGGAGACTGTGGGTAAAAGTGTTGCAGCATCTTTGGGTGCTCTGTGTTGGCACAGCCCTGGCACTGCAAGGACTGGAAAGTGGCACAAAAGTGATCTGCATACTTTTTCTTCCGAAGATCCTGATTAGTTAAAACTTACACAGGAAAAGGTAACCTCCCCAAAATTCCTTGGGAAGTTTTCTTATGTCTAAACTACTCTGGAAAAACACTTACAGAATGAAAAATACCTGTGGACTGCAAAGCTTGTTTCAAAGCTCATCAAACACAAGGACTTCCTTCAACTTTAAGACTACATTGGATTACTGAAGTCATCATAAATGACCTAAGAACTTGCTGTGTTAGGCATAAGACTCAACATTCTAAAAATTTGATCTAAAAGTAGATTTTTGGCTTCATCAGATCACTTGTGAGAGACCCATACCAGCTTCTTTACAACCACTGAAGAGAAAGCCTAAACCATATCTTGAAATGCAAATCATGGTCTCTTTCAGTGTAGTCTGCTCTATGTAGAAACAAATGGTTTCTGGAACAGCATATTTAGTTTAATTGCTACTTCACTCAACAAAACCCTGATAAAGTCCATAATAAGAGAATCAACACTCCATGAGCTTTTTAATTGTTACAATATATAGGGACTCCCATTTGTCTTGCTGGCAAATTTATAAGAAGCCTTCTACTACATATGGGTTGGGGCTTAATTTCAGCATTTTATGGCCAATCCTGACAATCCTAAACAATGCTCCATATTGCAGTCCATTTATCAAAACAATTGGAATATGATCCTATTGTAATTTTATATAATATTATTCTCGAGGAATAGTTTCCTAATGGTACTGGGATGGTGGCAATTGGTTCTGTTGTTCATCATTCTGGCACCTGCATATTTCTTATACACTTGCTCACTTTTAATTGGAGCCTGGCTACCTGCCAGATTAATTTACTAAGGAACATGATAAGGGGGACACATTTTACTCCAATTATATGATCTTGTCAAATATTGTAATTGACCCTTCGCAGGTTTTTTCCGTCCTGTAAAGAACTGTGATTTTCATTAAGATCCATCTTAAATATAAATCACCAAAACAAATAATTTCTTAGGCTGCAGTATCTAGAAGCACCAAGAGCACAGTGAACATTTTGTGAAGTAAAACTTCTTAAGAAGTTTGATTTTTTTTTTTTTTATTACCTTACTTAGATATTAAAAATTATGGAATTTACTATCAAGCAGAGGTTTCATATATATTTTTGACTTTGAAAAAAGCACTTAATACAGAATATGTTATACTTGCAGTTAGTATAGTAACATTTTTCTCATCCAAAATTGAGGCTGAGCAGGAATATCATCAAAAAATAAACATTTTTTAAAGAAAATGAAAGCTATTTTTATTTAATATTATTTTAATGTTTTTAATTTAAACTTCATCTCCTTATAAATAACTTTATATAGTTACCTAAGAAGTCCAAACAGCATTTTTTCAGATGTTACTTTCATATATTTGATGGCTCCTCTGTGTAAAAATATTACTAAATAATTTAAGGCTTATTTTTAATGTGAAAAATCAGAGGAACCTTGTATGACTTGATAGACAATTTCAGCAGTATTACCATGCTGCCCTCTGGAGTACACTGACAAAGCACTGCACGGTAAAAGCTTTGTAGGCATCTGCTGTTCTTCTTTGCAGCCAAGAAAATTATCACTGGAAAAAAGGAAGCCTTTGCTAAACTCTTTGAAAAGCAGGATGAATATGCAGTGTTTGACTTCACTTAGCCCAGAATTTTTTGGGCACATTTTCACTAGATTTATATTACTATGTAGGATTTCATCCCTGGCTAGACCCGAAAGCCTTTGATGAAAATAGAAGTGATTACTGTAGGATCACCTCAGTGCTTGTTTTCAAGTTCTTCAGTGAAGATTTTAATTTTTTGCTTTAGAATCACCAGATGGAGGTTTCTCAGCAAAACTGACTTTTGTCATCTGGAGGTGCAAGACCAGTGTCAGACTGTCCCATTGAATCCAGCTTTTGTGGTTCCTGTGTAAAATAAGTCTCAGAAATCCCGGGACTCTACTAGAGTGAGTAGTAGGTATCAAAGACAACAATAAAACACATTTTCCCTCACAAACTCAAAAAACCCCGAGACATTTGG
>QWTY01006781.1:0-19896 GCA_008033365.1 Pseudorectes ferrugineus
CCTGGATCACAAGGGAGTCATAACTTTAAAAAAAGGAACAGACCTGTATTTGTAGTGAACATGAGTAAATTTAGTGTGGTTATAGAAAGAAAAATGCACTTCTGAGGAGAAACAGTAGTATGGCTACATTTCTCTAAGCTCTTCTCACCAGGCATTAATTAGCCTCTGGCAGCTACATGGAGGGGCATAAACGCAGTCACGCCTTCTTGCTTCTTAAATAAAAGAACAACAATTCACAACAAATTTGTTATTTTTTTCACAGATATTTCTACTACGTTTGGTTTCAATAGCACTGTCTGAGGTGGCAGAAAAGCTTATGAACCTGTATACAGCCATGATTAAATGTAATTTCCTCTATAAGTGATGTTTAAATAGATTTCTGCTCTCAAAAAAGAAAAATATATCTTGTTCGCCTCTAATTTTTATGACAGAAAAAAACTGCGGTTCAATTTTGATTGAGGTCAGTCTTTGACATAGGCTTGTCATAGTTTTTCCTATTAATTGGCACAGTAACTGGGAAACTGTAATGAATACTCCAATTGGTATTTAAAGGGCAAAGGGAAAAAATAAAAAGCTCAACAACACATTTTTGCATCATCTGCTCAAAAAAAAAAAAAAGACAGGAAATGGGATGCTTAATTATCTGGTCTGAGTCAAGTTATTTATAATTTCAATAGAATACAGAAAAGCAGTGCCTTTTGCTCCAAAAAGAGGACACAAAGTGCTTCATGTGGCTGGGTTACTTACAGATGAGCCCAACAGCTTAGTCTGGATTGAACCCTCTTAGCAACTGTCATTAGGAAAGAGGCAACAAAAAAGGAAAAGGAATGTAAAGTTCATCTTTGTTATTTCTCCTGTGGACTACACTTGGGTAGGTATTTCTCTGAGGTTTTTGATTGATAGTAGTAGCAGCTGTCAGCCAGCAGCTATGCATGAAGGATAAGGGGTTTGACAATACATTAGGAGATTTCAAGAACCTCAGCTATATTTCACACTGATTATTCAACACAGTGAATATTTAGGTGTTTTTCAGTGACCATCAATACATATTTGAAATGCCTTCAATGATGGTAAAATGTGCTTTACTCGGTGGAGCTGAGCAGATTTTATCCTGTTTAGCTCAGAAAATAAAGTTATCACAGAAATCTAAAGATATCACACTGCGATAAAAAATATATTGGATCTCATTTTAGCCATGCTTATGTTTAAGGAAATCATTGGCCATGTTGTTATTCCTTAGTTAATTTCAAACACACACTCTGAATACCTAAATATCAAAAGTTTCTAATTAATTTTTCTAAGTAAATATTCTTTGTTTGTTCTTGGAGAGAGTTCATTTTTAGTAGGCTTTATTTTCTTAGTTGATCTATTATTTCTGTAGAACATCTTCCTGTTTTGAAGAAAAATACAAGTTTGAATCCCTACAAAACTTATCATTCCTAGAAAAGATTCAGCCATTGAAAATAGGCAAAATTAACAGATTAGTATGGATTGTAGCTTAAAAATAAATCCTGCTGATAGAGGTCTAATATCAAAATTTTATGACAACAGTTATAAATTAGGGTCTTTTGAAACCACATTAACTTTGCATACAAATGTTTAGAAGCACCACTGAAAGCTAAGATTATTGAGAAAGAATAGGATACAAGCAAGAACAGTAAGCCTGAGATTTGTACACTGTTGAAAAGAAGGCATTGTTATTTGTTCAAAATGCTTCCTTTTTTTTCCCTTCTACTTTATCACAACACTCCTGTCTGAGATCATCCAATGTGAAAGTTAGTTTGCTGTAATTTATCTTGGAAGTATTGAATAATTCTTAAGAACACCTTCCCCCACCTCTCCCTCCTTCCCAGGCTGTATCTACTCCTCCCAGTGGCACAGGGAGATGGGGATGAGGGTTGTGGTCAGTTAACTTAGTATGAAAGAACTTCCAACACCATAGATCATTACTACATGGGTTTATTTGAGAAAAATATACATAGAAATTAAGTGGAATCTCTAGAAAATACAGATGATGTAAGCTAGAATGTGTTCTGAACAATTCTTTCATTTTACATATATCTAAAACTACATTATCTTTCAAAGTGCTAAGTGATTTGGACATTGAATTTATGAAATGCACGTGTCAGTGGCATAGAACATTGTGCCAGGGAATGGATCAATAAAGAAGAAAAACAAGAAAGCTTGAATTATTCTCAAGCTTCTTACTGCTTTTAGATTTTAGTTGTTGATTCTCTTTGAAGACCTGACTGAGTTTTAGGCTATTTATTTTATGAAATATGATATAATTCTAGTACATAATCGTGCAAAACTTGGGAAAATAAGTGGTGCATAAGTGAAGGAAAGTAGATTTCTTTTTTCTTCACTTCTGCTATTTCACTGCTGTTTCTCTACTGCAATGAAAATGTTAGACAGTTTTAACAATGTTTTCATGGCCTATTCATAGCTTAGCAACAACATTTGTTTAGGAGTCTAAAGATATTTTTTAAATGCATATTTTGAATTTTATACTAAAAGTCGAAGAGCAGGAGAACATATGGTCAGGAGTTTTATGAGTCTTTAGGCTGCTAACTCTTAAAATTGCATACAGAATTAAATCGTGCAAAAAACTTACTAAAGAGTTAAAATGTGCAGGCAGAGTATTTGTATATCCCTTGATATACAATAGAATGGCAAAAGAGAAACTATAAACCAGCCTTTAAGTTGTTTATAGGATTTTAGAGGCAGATTTATTTGTAACCTTGATTCTAATGAAATTTAAAAAATCAACTAGCTACTAGTGGTCCTACGACCACTGCATAAGATGCAGGGTTCTTTGGCATTGTTTTGTTGGGTTTTTTTCTCTTTTTTGACTTGGGAATTCAAAGTGTCAGAGCAGCAGATTACATCAGGATCCAAGAATTCTGGATACTGCCGCAGACTGTCTGTGTAATCTTGGCCAAATATTTAATCTTTTTTCCCTGTAAAACAAGACAACAGTACTTTCTGACTGTAGAGTGGTGCTGTGAGCTGATTTTACTGTATAGTAATGAGGCATAACATCGATTCTTTACTGATGAAAAATGTTTTACTGGAGTATCATAATTCTGTAAGACACACATTTCTTCATAAGCAGATATTAAATACTTCCAAGAATGTTAAGTAGAAAATATTGATAGATTTTTTTCTCATACAAGCTGCATTTGCCACAATGTTATTGCCATTTTTATTCTGATTATTACTTCTGTCAGCTCAGTTTCTACTATGAATAATTGTCAATTTTAAGAGAAAATCATCCAGATAATTGGCTGCACAATTTGGACTCGATACTTCTGTTTAAAAGGTGTTGTGACCTTTCATCTGTCTGCAGTAAGTGCATTGTTTGTTTATGTGCTGTGATTTGTTGCTGAAGAAGACAATTGTTAATAGGAACTGTCATTTAAACTGCTTAATTGAAAGAAAACCAAACTAATTTTCATCCTCAGGGCTAAAGTAGTTATAGTCTTTGGTTTCCTTTTGAGTCTTTTTAGGGCAAGAAGGAAAATGGAGAGGGCTGAGTTTTGCTAATGAATATTTACACAGCTAGGAAAATGGTCTGTATTGAAGGAAGCCAGAAGCTGTAAAACAACAATAGTGTTGCTCTGTAGTAACAAATGCTGCTAAGTTAGAACAGCTGCAGTCATTTTGAAACAGTAAAACTACTTATAGACTGGGCATTTTGGCCTTCAGATCCACATTTCATTTCAGCTCATAAGTGTTTCTTATACCAGTTATTTCCTTTTGTAAAACTGACATGAAGAAGCAAAGACACACAAGCAATCCCATAATCTAATTCTTTCCCTTGATTGTTTTCCTTTTTCTTCATGATCTGTTCTTCCTTCCAAGTCTTCATCATCACTCACATCAGCTAGCTGCTTCCTTGGCACAACTCCTGGAACACATCCTTTGCATGTCAGCATCTCTCAGCAGATTTATGAAAAAATAAACTGGCTGGGGTTTTTTTTCACCTTTTTATCTAATTTCACTACAGTATGCAATAGACCAAAAAGATAAATAGCCATTTATATGCGCTCTTCAGATGTGGAATTTTAATCAGCATCATCTGCATTGAGAACAATCTTGTTAAGGCAAAAAAATAGGGTGTATTTTATTAGAAAAATATTTCCAAACCAGTGCTCATGGCAGACCACAGCAGAGGACCTTTTACTGTTGTTTAAATGAATGTTACAGCTTATATAAAACAACTGTGACACAACACACAATCATTGTCCTCTTATAGAAGGGAATCATGTGGATATGAAGTCATACTAAAAAAAATTAAAAGGTGCAATAATAGATTTGCCCAATATATTCATTTTTAAAGTATCACTGCATATATTTGACTTAAAACTATTGCACTTAATTCGTTGAATTGACAAACTTTTCTTGCATGGATTGAGAAACAGTGAATCAAACACTGCATGAATTGAACTGTCAGGCAATACACCACAGGATGATTACTCCAGTTTTTATCAATCTTGTACTTAAAGACCAAATAAATCCTTGCTTGAAAAAAATACTAACTTGAGAGAAAAAATCAAGAATATTTCTATTTCCACATTCTTCAGAATAATCTGGTCCAGGTACAACAACCCGATCAGCTTAATTGTTATAAGACCGATGAAGGCACAGATGTCATGACCATCTTTTCATGTTTATTTTCACACGGGTTCTACTCCACAGGAGAGAAACCACAATGTCTGTACAGTATTGCAAGCGGCAAGAGCAAAGTCTGTATTGAGTGTATCAGATCAATGAAAGATGGCAACGCTTGCACAGACAGCCGTGCCTCACAGTATTGCCCTGTCCTGGTCTTCTGATCGCTCCAGTCAGGGAGCTTTTTGGCAGGCACAGAAACTGTCTTCCAGCCCATCTATCTAGAATTCCTTCCAAAGCAGAGAGTGAGGAAGAAAGGCAAGAGTGGGGAGCGGTTGTGAAGGTCATGTTCAGTCCTGGAGCAGAGCCACAGTGTAGGTATGTTCCTGTATCTGAGAGCAGATCTAAAATTAAGGTAAAAGATGCTAAAGCATTTTATGGAAAGGGAAAAAAAACATTATGAGAAGGGAAAGTGAAGCTACTTAGTTTCACTTTCTGTCATGAATCATTTGCATGAATTAATGCAGAAAATATACTTCTGATTTTATAAACCCTGTGCCATTCTCTGTGATTCAGTAAGCTTTGTATCACGATTTTTTAATCGGATGTTCAGATAAGTCAGAAACAGAGGGAACAGGGACTAACTCTTGCTGCATTTTATCTGTTTCTCTATCTGATATGCATAAATAAAGAACTACACAAACACTAGAGCTATCTGCAATTGCAAAAGTCACCTGGAAGCTAGAGCTGTTGAGGGAAAGCCAGAAGATGGTACAGTGAAAAACCAAAAGAATTGAAGAGGAGAATGAAACAGGTTGCTTAGCAGAGTCCTTTCTTCTGTCTTTTTCAGGAAGAAAGTTGTCAGCATAAATCACATTCTTGGGCTTCTTATTTATTTTCTGGAGTTGTTTATATCATTCAAACGTATTATGCAAGAAAAAAAGGAAAGATAGTAAATTACAACATGAAAATATATTCTAGCTTTATTTTCTCCAGAAAAAATCAAGGTTTTTCTAACTAAAACCAACTTGGAAATTAAAGCAACACGTGGTAAATAGATAAATACAGAATTTGGAGATTAATTTGAAAGGTGTACTGGTATTCTGAAACAAAATTTTACTGGAGATCCAAAAATGGACTCCTGCCATCACCTCTCTGAAAGCAAGCGCTACATGCTCTATGTTGTGCTAACAATTAAAGCTTATTCATAAAAAAAAATTAAAACTACCATTTTTCAGGGTAAGACAACAATATGAGCTTTAAACTGATCAGGGACATTTAATTTCAAAATTCTGAAAGCTGGAAAACACCTAGAAAAAGGAAACTAGGATGTTAAACTAATGACCATGATTAATAAATAAGATGGATCTTTGTGACCTCTTTGAAACCCTTTGAAAACTGTGGCAATATTTTTTAATCATTTCCTGTGCAATAAATTATGAACCCTGGTATAAGTTTTCCACATGGAAGGAGAATTCATCAAAGAAGGGTTTACACTGAAGGGTAATATGGCTTACCCTAAAACTTCTAAGGGTCTTCCGTGAACTTTAGTCCTAAACCTGTGGAATAGATTCATTCACAAAACTAGATACACAGACTGTATTTCATCTATTCTGCAACTGATAAGGAGGTGAAACACACTTGGTACTTTCTGGGCTGGCAACGGGAAGTTGGAATAGGGCAGAGTTAGATCATAATCAGCCAATGTGCCAGCAAAGCATGAGCATTGCAGAAGTAGCATCTGCTTCTCTTTTAGTATGCTGAGCCTTATTGTCTCACTGTTAGGCTTGATAAATTCTTGTTGGTTACCTTAGCTATGAGGTAGATTTATCTGAAAATCAGGAGAAAACAAATGGCCAATAGTTCAAATAAGATATCCAGAAAAACAGATCATTATTGCATCAAAGGAACATATTTCCATGTATCTGGAGTGGAGCCCAGTTGAAAGCAAACAGAAGCAGAGAAATTCTGCAGTGAATGACTCATTGGCACAGGCGGGACCTACCAAACATTTGTCAACCTGATACTGAGAAGAGGAAATTAAAAGAGAAATGCAAGCAGAAGAGACACACTGGTAGAGACACTGAAATAATTTGTGAGAATATTCTACCTTAATACAAGTGACAGTGAAAGCTATATCTGATGAGTTAAATGACCTGTGCTTTTCTTTTTGGGTTGCTGCTTTTGGACACCAGCTGGTTAGGACCATATGCGTGGATAGACTTGTCTGGTGAATAGTGCCCACAATAGCAGTAAGTGTGAGTTGCTTTCAAGCTCAAGAATTTGTGCCACAGTTCCAGGTGGGAGCCAAGAGCCAAGTCAGGTGATGAAAAACATGGCAGGTGTGCCTTTCTGTATTCATTGTTGCACAGCTGTTAAATTTTGATGGAAAACATGTTCAATAGTGTTTGCCATTTTAAAATTGACCAGATGAAGACAGCATGAAAGCCTATAACTTTTGCTTCACCACCCATACAGCACCTGCCACATCTACCACTTTCTTTCTCTATGAGAAATGGTCTTACAAACTTATTTGAAGGATGATGATGCCTTTGTAAAAATAAAGTTGTAAGATGGGCTGGGTGGTATTTATATTTCTCAGAATCTATTAAATAGAATTAGTTGGTTTTGTAGTAATAATTTTGTAATGAGAACTTAAAAACATGTGGAGGACATTTTTACATGCATTGGGCCTACATCAGAGATCATACAAGGAGATTAAGAAAACCTGCAGTCAAAGGAGGAGTCTCAGAATGGAGACTGTTGCTGTCAGACCCTAGCTATCAAAAATGAGTAAAGGAACATAGGCATTGATATATCTAGCAAGTCTGAGTGGATATAATTCTGTAACTATGTTGTGAAATAGCTCTCTATGGACACAATGATACAATTGAAAAATTCTGTTCCCTTTTTAGACTAAATGAGAGCATGGTTTTCTCTTTTTTTTTCTTTTTCTCTTTTTTGAGAACTGGTTACAGCTGTCTTCACCATCATCCTCTCCTTGTGTGCCTGTTTGAAAGCTAATTAAGACTTCCATGCTGAAGTATTTACATTACCAATACCCTTGAATATGATTATACAGTCATCTTGCATAGTTTATCTCTTTTTTTGCTCTAGAAATACATAGCATAAATTAACTATTGTTTAGGATGACTATAATGGCGACAAACGAGCCAACCAAATTATCCTTCCTACTATACCTTGCAAATTAAGTAGAATATATAGAGTACTTATAGAAACAAGAGCTATATTCACATGCAAAAGTAAAAATGACTTTATGCTCTATTCGATGTACTCACTGTAGACATTCTTATAATAAATAACTGAATTTGAACAATTGGAATAATTGAGAGTATGAACACTGGGATGTGAAAAACATACTTTTAACAAACAAGTATTAATTTCCAGTGAGATAAACTGTATGAAATAGACCTGAGTTAAGATCCAAGTCTGAGCAGTTTCAAATGTTTCAGGTTACTTCCAATTTTAAAGTCTTATGCAGAAGACACTCAGTTAGCAAGTCAATACAGTTTTCAAGTAGGGGGCAGTAAAAAGTAGAATGTGTTGCTATTTACTTTAGAAATCACCATTCTGTGACTTGACATATGTATATATATATATGTGTATTACACAAAGAGTATCACATTTAGAAGGCTAGCATTGTCAGTATCCAAAATAAGAAAACAAGACCCATGTTCCAAATCTGAATTTTTAACGTTTTTTAAATATTCCGAATTAGGTATGATACATGTATAATTTTTTATTTGGACACTAAGCAATTTTATATTATTTTTTAGCTGTCTTAAATGTTCAGAATTAAGTATGATATATGTATAATTTTTTTCTTTGGACACTAAGTAATTTTATATTATTCTTTAGCTGTCTGAAAGAAGTTGTACACTGAAAAACAACACCCAAAAATATTTCTGTGTGCTTCATATGTAAAGAAACAGACGGATAAAAGCTAGACCACCTTTATTATTTTGCTTTCTTGTAATTTTGACTAGTCATATACATTGTTTCCATTGGTTTTTAAAAAAAAAAGAAAAGGAAAGTCAGGGCATTGGGTCAGTTTGTAAGCATCCCTTATGAGAAAAATACTCAAAGGAAAAATGCCAGATTCGAATTGTGCTTTGGAGTCCAAAATTAGGTATTTATTCTCCACAGTAGGTCCCAAAGGGATTCCAGGTGCCTTAGGAAAAAGTTTAAAGCAGACATACAGTGAGAGGGGACCTAGCAGCATGCAATCATCAGTAGCTGTCACTGAGCACCACTCAACAAGAAAATCAAAGACAAGTCATCGACCCTCATTCTCTCCCTCGAATACATGGAATAGATTCTCGTTATTTTGCAGCACCCTCCTGGGGGTAAAAGTGTAACCTTTCATCAAGGGCAGTGGTGGTCTCACATTTGCAGCCCAGTTTTTAGATGGTGAGAGGTAGACTTCTGCCTTCTGTGGCTTTTACACCAATGCTTGTTGTCTCATGGTTGCTTCGTGGTGGTGTCCATTCTCTCTGCCACCTGATGCCACGGTGTGCTGCCTTGGAAAGACAGGCGCATAAAGCAATGGGCAGGAGGAGGATTATCATGATTTTTAGCCCTGTGTGTTTCCTCTTTTGGGATATGGTGATATTTTTCAGGGTTTTTTTTTATACATTTAGCTCTAAAACCAGCCTGACCAGTGAAATTCAGCATTTTCTCTTTGCTTTCAACAAAAGCCCCTCTTTCACAGGTAGTTTCCAGACTAATAGGGCAATTCACAATGAGGTCAAAAGAGGAATGTGAATTCAGGTAGTTTGCCCAAATGCATATCCCTCCATCTGTGCAGTGTCCTCTCATGCCATTTTACAAGGGCAGATTGAGACAGGACAAAAGGAAATAGTTTTAAACTAAAAGAAGAGAGATTTAGATTAAATGTTAGGAAAAAATCTTTACTGTAAGTGTGGTGAGGCAACGGAACAGGTTGTACAGAGAAGTTGAGGATGATATTTAAGGTCTTTTTCAACTCAGACAGTTCTATGATTCTATGTGGAAGTGCATAAGGCATGCCCTGGGAACAGCAACTACGTTAAAGCTCACTAGGCAAAACTGTGGAGAACCCTTAATGGCTGGATAACTTGCTGATAATTTCCTGAATACTTCAAAGTCCTGCATGTGAAAACAAAATCTTTCATGGACCTGTGACACCTCCAAGGCTAAGAAGAAGTTGACCACCATTTTTCATTCCTGTGGTTTTGATTTTAGGGACCTGGTCTTAGTTAAGTCTGCTTTGGCTACCAAATCCTATCCAAGAGTTTATTACAAGCTACTAGAACTGTCAGAAAACAAGGACAAAATCAAGAATATTTGTCCAACGACAGACATATTTACAGTTTGCACTGACCTCATATGTATGTAGGTTTAAAAATATTCAAGTTATTATAGCAGAGTATAAAATTGTACTCAAGCAGGTTGACCTCACTGTAGTTCTCAAGGTGGAACAAAAAATGGAATTGCCAACAAACATATCAGAGTTAGTGATTGAGTGGCTCTTTATACACACTTGGGAACACTGGGAGAGACAGTTCTGATGGAAAAGACATGATTACTTCTGACTACTCTGCACTGTCCCACTACAGAAGTCCAATACCAGATTGCAGTGGAAAAAGAATCACAATAAATATGTGAAGTGTATATCATGCAACCATCATAAGTTTCCACAGTTACAATGAAATTGAATTACATATCATAAAAATTACACATGGGACGTCCCTTTGAAACTTCGTTCATTTATATTATAGATGTAAGAGGCTTCAGAGCTCAGGCATTTAAAAGGAAGTTCTATTGAAAGGGGAAAAAAATATCCTTGTGTGAGGCTTTTAAAAATTAAATTAATTGCATTTTATAATGTTTTAAAGTACCAAAACATGCTGCATACTGTTTATCACAATGGGTTAATAAATTCGATATCAGGACAGGTATGGAGAAGGTCTCTTTTTTACTGTCTTTACTGTTGGGATTGTGAAAAGATGGGCTTCTTCAAATTATATGTGAAACGTGGGAACCCTACTGGATTATTCCTTTCTGCATTTAAAGCTTGTTATATTTCTGTACTCACTGCCTGCATAGGTTGAAAATGCATGGGTATGTACATGCAGTCAGTTCATAGAATCAGGGGGTAATATTTTGTAAAGCACTATGATATGTTGGGACATTAGAAGGGATCATTAGGAGAAATAAATATTTGAGAATTGAAAAGTATGTCCAGAGTTCTGGCACTCATAAGACAAATAAGGAAAGGACAAGAATGTGTGACCATGAATTTTACAACTACAGTCTGTGCAACTATCATTTAGCAAACATTCATTACCATTATTAATAACGTGACATAAATGGGAAACAGCAGACTTAATCCATATACTTGGCAGATATATGAAACAGCAGATGGCACTTTAAGTGGGATGGGGGGAATACCCAGCAGACACCAACACTGCCTGGCCATAGATCTGGCATTTATATAAATAAGTGAGACAAAATCTGGGCCTAGTAAAGGCCTCACATGTATACACTTGTGTACAATTATTTTTGTGTCTGCTAGGCAGATCGTAATTCTGGCTATGACATTCTTTCCCTCTCATCTGGGAAATGTTCCAGCCATGTTCAAACTGAGGCTGTAGCAACACAGCCACAAAAAATCCTGCTTGGGAACAGATTGGAGTAGAAGATTGCTGAGGGTCCTGCCTAAATGTGGGCTCCCTGTGACACCAAGGAACAATGTAGACCTTGCTTGTGTCTTGATGTATATATATACCTGCAATATGTCACATTAAACCAATATGGCTTCCTACATGATATAAGTGTTATATTGTTCCTAAATAAGCATTTTTTTAGAGCACTTTGTTAATGGATAGAGGTGCATTCATATGTGGGTGTAATATGCAGTCATCTGTAAGCTGTCATCCACACAATGTAACCCATATAACTCTAAATATATTCTACCTCACATAAGACCTTATTTTATTCTATGTCATTTAAGAGAAAGAAGAAAATTTAGAAGCTCATGTGATCCTTTCTACTGGTTATATAATCTCATATATTGCTGAAGACCAGAAGACATGGTAATAAGCCATTATTTTTTCTTACTAAGGCACATTCAGATGAACATACCTAAGTTATTTGTATGAATGATGTTCCACTTTGGAGAAAAGGCTATACTAATAATAACTTTTCAAAATTCAGACAGTTCTGAGTCCCCAGGACCCGTTTTTCATTTCTAAGGAAAGGACTATTTCTTGACTTATTTTGATTGTACTCACTAAAAAAACCTTCTACAATGTGAAAATTTCATAGGTACATAACATAAATAGATACAGTTATATCATAACATATAATTCTGATGAAATGTTGCTAGGCATAGAAAAAAAATATGTCAAGGCTTGCCTGAAGCAACTCCCCTATATAATCGAATTTCACTTAATTTTGTATGCACACAGCTGTCAAATTTCTGGCTAATTTTGTAGGCACATTTGAAAAACAAACTTCAGAACTAATGTTAACTTTGTACAAGACAGTGATGCCTATTCCAGGGTACTAAGAACTAGAGCTTATTTTAAACGTGACTTTTTGATATTCTTATATTGGAAAACAACTTTTTCTTGCTTTTTTTTCCCCACTGTAATCAAGGATCAAAATACTGCAAATATACAAACAACAGTTCTTTGCTTTTTAAGGCTAAAGATATCAGCATTACAGAAATTAGATTAATGATACCAGTATTTGAATTCATAGTATTCTTCTGACATTCAGTTCCAGGTTTACAAATTCTTTCATATTCTGGGGCCTGGTCATGGTTGACTGCCATCTTTGTGGCCACAAGAACAAAAATATCTTTGAAAATTTATGTAGCATTTTGAGAACAAGTTTTCTCTGGGGGCTGTTATTATACCTGCTTGTCCTGCAGTATGGAGTTACTTCACATTAGGACAAATTTGTGTAGCAAATTCTGATGTAGGATTTTCCCTTGCTAATAAGAAGAGAGAGAAAAAATATCCATAGGCATTATTGGTGATGAAAGTACTTATTTTCTTCAAGGAACCATTTTATAAGCAAACCTCCTGGCCTGGACAATAGCATGGGTTTTGGTGATAGAAAAGCATTTATTTTTACCTTTCACTTTGCTGAGGGATTTTCCTCTGTTAATTCTTCTTCACCATTACAGTATCCTGGAGGGTCAGCACATAGCCAAATGTATTTGTATTTTAAATCCCTGTTTGAACAGCATAACTCATTGCCTCTACTTTTCTGAATGTGATCCATTATAAGTAGAAGCACAGTGAAAGCAGTTGAATTCAGTGACAGTTACAGATCCTTACTTGGCACACAAGTCATGTAAATACTGCCAAATGACCAGTGTTCAGAATGAAGAGAAGATAAACCTAAATAATGTCCCTGATTATTTAATCTTTATAGGCAAGAAGTAGGCATGCACAGTTCTCATCTTCCTCTAGTACTGTTAGGCTTTGGGAAAAATTTCTGTAAGAACAATGCACAATTATTAATATTTTCATGGCTTAGTGTGAAATAGTATTGCAAAGAAAAAAGAAGCTGCAGGATAATGAGAAGAGCTTAAGCTTGGAAATTATACATCTGATTCACAGACTTTCTTTCTCAATGGAAAACTGTGTAATGCAGCATTTAGTATTCAGGTTAATTTACCACAACAAATTATTTTAGCAATTTATATGCAACAGATTCTATTTTTCCTATTTTGCTTAATGCTACACAAGAAAAAGATACCTCTCCACCCAATTCTGCTGGAAGATTAAGGGCACGTAGTGGTGGGGGGATGAAATACTCTTAGGCAGGATGGAAATCAATTTCCACCTCTTACTCATTGGAAGAGTACGCTGTGTACTGGATGGTTCAGAAAGAGACTTCTAGGGAAATAGAACAAGCTAAAATATTAGTTGCTAAACAGTCACAAAATATACTAGACTGAAAAGAAACCCCTTCAGAAGAGACTTGAGTCTTAATAACTACCCCTCAGATTTGCATCTCCTTTGCAGGGTTCTGAACTGCAAACCCTCTTCAGGGGGTAGGTCCATCTTTCTCCAGAAGAAAAGGAAAGTCTCACTCCAATACCTCAGAGGTCAGAGCTACCATGCAGCACAGAAGAGACCCATTTACAAATCTCTGCCTGAATGGCGGGGCCAGGGGCAGCAAACCTACGTCATAACTCATGAAGGACCAAGAAGGGCAAGAGTCTGAGATTGATGCAGGCCCCAAGTCAGACAGCAGAGGATGCACGGGTAAAGACCTCAGGGGAGATTTGCCACGGTACTTTCAGTACCTTGGTGCACTCATGGCCCTGACACAGAAATTTCTGCAGATGTCATGATATTTAATATAGAGGTCAAATAACTAAAATTGTCAGTTAGGCTACTAAGACCCTTCATTAATCTCAAGTGTTTTGGAAAGATACTGTGTATTATATTTAAATTTATTTTAAAATAATCAGCCTTGTAAAAAGATTTATCTTGAATGACCCAATCATTACCCATAATTAAAACAACAGTTAATGGCATTGAAGGCATGTGTCAGGTTTCAATTACCGAACAGAAAATAAGGATGACAAAGTTTTGGCATTAGAACACACACCTCTGTCAAGGGGAGTTATAATGTTTTGGACAGCAGACATGGGCAGAGTGGAATTAGTCTGATTAATAGATCCTTCATGGAAGAAGTGCTGTATTGCAAGGACTGTGACAGATAAACCATGAATTCTGTATTACTGCCTAATATCCATGACAAAAGTTCATGTGTGTGTGTGCATCACAAGGATCATTATTTACTTGTGGGAATTTGAGAAAAATATTTCATTAAGCAGTCAAAATGACAGATCTGTCAATTATGAAGCTACTTTCTTCAAAATGTATGCAAAAGTAGTGTACAGTAGGCAAGATACAGCACAAGCCAAATTTTTTTATTTTTTAAACTTATTTAAGATTCAGCCAAAACTGCAAAATGTCCTGATGTTAAACCTAGCATAGTGTAAGTGAATTCTGACAAATATTTCCACAAATACACCACTAGGACCAAGTACACCTAGAATTATTAAGAGCACAAAGGTAGACCTACATTCTTGGAGACCTCTGCATTATCTTCTTCAATTATTAGCATTGAGAACCAGCTTGAGAAGTTCCTTCTTCTTCAAATTCCTCCTTAATGACACTTTTACAAAGAGTCAGTACAGCATAACACCTACTGCAAGAAAGTACATATTTTCATTCTGAATGTCACACCCCGCCACCCCCCACCCCAACCCTAAACTGGAATCAGGAAAGTAAGGGCAACACTTTACCACTTCTTTCCATCCAGCTCTTCTTCTTTCAAATTACAGATTATCTGCCACTGCTCTAAGTTCTTCAAAAAAACCTAAAACCTTTTTTTTTTCCTGCCTTTCTGAGATTAAAGTGAAAATACGTATTAACAGCAACCCCATACAAGAATGAATGATTTTCACTATTAAGTTTACATAGAGGTGGCCAAACAGGCAGAGAATGTTTTCACAAATTGCAATGGTTGATGCATTTTAAAGTGTTCTGGAATTTACCAAGTATCAATAATGTATTACTATCTATTCTCTGAAGGTGTTTGAATACAGGAAAACAAGTAGACTATTCCTTAAATCATTTGGGGGAAATAAATTGACATTTACCATTTTACCTAGTTCCCAAAAACTAGACTAGTGAAAATAGCAACATTCGAATGTACCTATCTCAGAAGACATAGACCCTTTCTTTTTGTTTAATGGCTGATTCAGTTTCACAGTGAAAAAACCCTGAAATCTTGTCCTTTATTTTACATTGGTATGTTGAAGATACTGCCTCTCCCTAGAATTTTTTGTATGCCCTGAAGTCCTCTGGGTTTAAATACCTGGGTCAGTGAGATTAAGTCCAATATTATGCCACTTCTGAAATGAAAAAGGGTCAAAAGAAATATTGGAGACAATAATGACTTTCCTGAAGAGTCTCTCTTCTCATTCTGGGCAGCGTGTCTGTTTGCATAAATTCAGCAAAAGACTACAAGTACCTAGACTGTTCTAACGAGGCTTATGTATGCCACAGGCTATATAGTAGTGTCTCTTATAGAAATGAGTGTTCCAGCTTCATATATGAAAAATGTTTATACATGTTATATGTCTTCACTAAACTTAATAAGAAAAGAGATACTGCTAACATGAAAACAAGAGTAAATGAAAAGCATTTCTCCATAGTCATAACCATGTGGTACAAAACAAGCAATAAAAGTACAGAAGTACAGTTTCATGATATCCTTCAAATACCACAAATATTCAAATCATTCGTACTTGGAACTTTGAATATTCAAACTATTCCCTATGCATTCTCCAGATTTCTGGGATTAAACCCTACTCAGATCCTTCAATTAAGATTCAGCCTGCATAAAATTTTACTTCTATAACATAGTTACTTGGTACCTGATGTTTGCATTTGAGACAAAAATTTCAAGAACCTGTTTTGAAAAGCCTGCCCAAGTGAAGGTCACAACATTCCCACTTTCTGCAATGGATTAATGATCTCATCTATATTGGAAGAAACATTTTATCTGTTTCAAACAGTACTGGAAGGGACTGTTACAGAGCCTTTACAGAATATCAGAAAATGTGTTTCTGAGTAGTAAAAATGAATAACTTTATTCATTACTCATTATTTACTCGTTATACTCTTTTACTCATTATTTAAAAATGCATGAAATATACAAGCTTCTTACACAAAAGTTTTGGAAATAGAAAAATTTATATTTGATCATTTCAATGGAATTCCTAAATGAGACGTTTTGATACTGCAATTTAATCAGAAATAAAAAGAGAAAAAACCTGGACACCTGAAACTCGTGTAACAAATGCCGTCATAAGTAAGCCAGCTTTTTCTAATGCAAAGTTGCAGACTGATATAACTGTGTCTTTCATGTTTGTGTACAAGGCCAAGTAGACTTTAACACTAATCACACACCACTGGAAAGCATCTCATGAGTATGTGAAAGGATTCTGTAGAACACCATGTGGAGTGAGAGTGAACAAGTTAAGCTTTTAAACCTTTTTTAAAAAAATTAGGGACTCTAGAGAACTGAGACAAGAAATATTTAACGTTGACATAACCTAATGTTTAACCTTTTAAGTTAAAGAGGTCCCATACTCTTCGAGACATATGTCTGGATGAAACCTCTTGACTTCACCATTACTGATCATTAAAGGCTTGTTTGTTTAACCTTAGCACTTTATTCATGTGCAGTTTGTACATGGATTATATAATTTGGAAAAGGACTATGAGAAGATGCTATATAAATGCTCTGTGTTTATTTTGATTACTACTGTAGCTAATATCCATTACCGAATTATGATAATCAAATGCCTTTTCAGCCTCAAACAATGCATAATAAAATGACAAATGGCTTTTATTTGTAAAATTTTGATTTGGTTGATTAAATAATTACAAAGCATATGTGTAAATATAAAATAAATTTTCTCTTATTTTATAAGACATTGCAAAATTTGAAAAGAGTCATGCTGTACTTCACTAATCATCATGGCTTTCACAGTGAAAGCTCCATCACTGTGGATGATAAAAGACTGATTCCCAAATATGTCATTGTGGATCTATTTAGGTAGAGGAATTTAGTCAACAAGGGATTGAATTGTCAGCTGGAAAAGAACAGTAAATATGATTTTATCTTTTGTTATAATTGTATTAAGAACAGATTTTTTTTTCAATTATTTGATAAAAATGTGAATATGTAGCACTTTTGTGCATTTCTTCCACCTTTACAATGAAGTAAGGTTCTCATCTACTATATTAGAAGGGGGTTTTTTTCAACTGAAAGTATTAAAAAGGTTAGTGGTTTTAAGGACAGTAATGACAAAATGGTAATAATAACTAATATCAGAAAAAGATAGAACCGTATTTACCCATAAAATATGTTATTAAAAATGGAGGGCAGATGAATTTCTCCTATACTCACTTCATTCAAATTACCTTGAAGTGACTGTAGAAGAAGGTGAGGAAAAGGCACCCCATCTCACCAAACCTCAGCTGAGAGCAAACACAAGCAGAGACAGAGAGACAGGTACTTCCAGGTGTCAGTTCGCTCAGATTCTGGCTGAACTGCTCTCTATAAGAACACAGAGTGGAGGGAAGCATTGAGAAGTTTAGATGAGATATTTAAGACAGCTAAAACATTGAAGTTGGTCTTATGCAGTGATACTGCTATTTGTCCTGAAGTGATCTGCATTGGGTTTCTTTGAACTAATTACAGGGCAACGTTAGAGTGTTGTATGGAAAACACTGAAAAATGTTGAAAATATGATGCATGTATTCAGGTAGAAATTATATTTGTGCTTAACATATATTTATTTCTTTTCTAGGGCTTGCTTTTCCTTTTGCTGACTTTCCATGTCTTTTTCAGCTGCTAAATCAATACACCAAGACATATTTTAAAAAAGACCCAAGAAGAGTATATTTCCATCAACAAGGCATCACTTGTGAGAATTTGTATGCGTAATCTGTGTCATACAAATTAATAAAATAAACATTATCATTTTTCTGTCCAGAATCAGGCATAAAAGAAAGTCAAGATCCATAAGAACACCGTTACAGTGGAAATGATGCTGTAAACTAATTGACTAAACCAGCTGCTAGTCTAAGTCTCTCTAAGGGTTTAGGGATTTTTCTTTTTTTTCCTTGTCATTTTCTTTTTTTCCAGTCATTATTATAAATCTTTCACAGAAAAACAAGCTACTATTTAAATAACCAAATAATTCCTACTTTAAAGACTCGTGGGCACATCAAATGGTATATTATCCTAGTTACACCATGTGGTACAAATATTAAGCAATCTGACACTTCAGCAATAACAGGGAGTCTAGTCACTCTGGTGGTACTCAGAAGAAGACTGAGAAGCCTTTTTAAACAAGAATTAAAGGAACTGTACCACTCTCAGAATGCATCATCAGATTGGATCCACTCAGCCTGGAATCTTGCTTATTTTGATATTCTACAGCATAAATCTGTACACAAAAATATAAGTGACACAGCTGTGGGACATAACAATCAAGCTGTCCACAAACATTCTCATGAATTTGAATTTTTTCCTGACATAATCTTTTAAAATCGTAGTAAACATTTTTTAGATACCATGAAAATGTGTTATTAGCTGTTTTATGAAAGATAACTAAGATTTTTCTTTTTCTCATCTCTTTTCAGGACACACTTAACAAACCAACAACATCACATTAAGGGTATCCAGGGAACGTAATTTTGAACTACAAACACTGCAATGTCTTAAGCTAAAACAAATGAATTTTTTGACTTGTCAACAAAGAGATTGGTTTCAGATGACTTAAAACAGAAATAAAGTTATAACATTTTCACCTAAACTCCATAATCTAGTTACTTTTTTAAAATGACAAAACTAAAATAACCCTCTCAAGATAAGTCTAGTTCACTTTTTATGCAATTGCCAATTTCTGACAACTTGGAATTCCAACTCACCTGTTATAAAACATTCAGGAATAAATATAAAAATAGCTTTCTCTAATTAATAAACAGCGATAGACTGTCGATGG
The DNA here is from genome assembly GCA_008033365.1 of Pseudorectes ferrugineus. Taxonomy (NCBI): domain Eukaryota; kingdom Metazoa; phylum Chordata; class Aves; order Passeriformes; genus Pseudorectes; species Pseudorectes ferrugineus. The sequence continues at coordinate 19,235 of QWTY01006781.1, forward strand.
CAAGGGGGTTGTAACTGGATAATCTTTAAGGTCCTTTCAGGCCATTCAGTGATTCCACAATTCTAGGACATTGTAAAACTGTTCTGGATACAGAACAAGTACCAGGCTGTGATTGAGAATCACAGTTTTTAGTAAAAGGAGCCACAACTGGGACCTAAAAAGCATAGAACCATAGGATTCATACAAGGTTTTTCCATAGATACGAATCTTCAACAATGTAAACCCACACTTTTCTCTTTTTCCCTCGTGACATTCCACTGCAGTTGAGCCTAATTTGTGTAGCAATTATCTTTGTGAAGAACTGCACGGAGAACACAGAATTAACAGTTGGGTGGGTATAAAGGAGTCTTACTCATTTTTTATTACTTTATTTCCAAGTAGCACACTGGTTGTTTGAGAGATCTTTAACAAAGAGTGAACTGTACCTAAATACTTCCTGGAGAGACAGCCCAGAACTACTATCTAAAGAAAGTAGCAGCTCAGTGCATATGTTTAGACAGTCTTGGTGACAGCAAATTAGTGCTGAAGTTATACTGCTACTGTGTTCTCAAGGGACTGATTTTACTAAACATTTTTTGTAGAAATTTTAAATCAACAGCACTTGAGACCTATGTTTTTGACATGAACGTGGTTAATACCATATGGAGATAATTTATTATGAA
>QWTY01006782.1:0-10919 GCA_008033365.1 Pseudorectes ferrugineus
AGAAGGAACTGAGATGCAGAAAGGGGTAATAGGTATAGTTTCACACGCAACATTACCTCTGTGCCCATCTCCCTGTCTAATGATTGTGCAACACTCAGCATGATTTTATCAGCATTAAGTGACGCATCAGGAAGGACGGACACAAAACTAGTACCAGCTACACTGGCCTGTAAACAGGACTTGTGAGTTAACAGGGGGTTAAGTGATTCCTTGAAGAGAGCTCTGTGCACAAAATAGTGAAACTACTCAGCATGTCATTCAGCGACAGCCCTTTCCCTGGTTACTGCTCCTACCACAGGATCCAACAGCAACTGAGAATCGCCTCGGACCTCCCCATGACAAGCTGGTGAGCAGCAGGCTGCAAATCCATGCCATTTAATCAAGCGAGTGCACAATACACAATACTGTTGTCTGCACAGTGCCCTACAGCTGTGTCCTTATCCACACCAGACCTTGTCCTACTAACCCACAACCAAGTCGGTATTACTTCAGAGAGATCATGGGGAAGGGTGTAAGGGATGGATTTGCGGGGCAAGGGGAAACATCTAGAATCAACAAGGACAGAACACAGCACCTTAAAAAATGAGGAAGCCCTTCAGCCTATATTGGCTTGATCCCTTCCCCATCACCTTGCAGGGACTGCACAGGGCTGGTGGAGAGCCTGCCGTGCTGAGCAGGCGGCACCCAGCTGCTGCACCTACTCAAGGAAACACACTCAAAGAGGTGAGAAGCAAATGCTGTGTTCTGGCAGCTAGACAGCCCTGCAGGAAATCAGGTCTCCCAGTATGCATGGGGACAAGTAGCAACAGCTAGAACCCAAAGTTCACATGAACATTAGCAGCCTGGCATTAATAGCTCTTGCCATTTATAAAGTGAAACAGAGCTTTCCACTACCCTGTGATGGAAAAGGGGCAGCAGTGAGGCAGCATGCTGGGCAAAGTGAAGGTGAATGCAGCATTTGAAAGCAGACAGTTTCAGCATGCCTGACTGCGGCGCACGCAGCCTCCACATGCCACAGGACTTCTACCTGGTCACTGTGTACAGCTCTGCCACCAGAGTCAACGCCAAGAGAGGGGCACTGTGGAAATCTCCTTTCCACAGAGGTAGTTTTTGTGTCTAGAAAATTCCACCCCAGGGGAGGGTAGTGAAAGGCCATTCCATAAGAAGTCATAAAACAATTTCTCTCTCCTTTTTGAATTGTCACAAACCATTGAACATTGGCATAACTGGCAGACAGGAAAAACCTGCCAAACTGAACTGCAGTTCCTGCACAGGGATAATAAACATTCCAAGAAAGCCGATTAATACTACTGAGCCCTACACCCCAAAAAGTACTTGTTCAAAGCAAGTAGGTAAGTGAATAATTAAACAAGATGCTAATCTCCACTTTCTCCAGAGGCACATTTTGTTGAGGAAAACTCGAACCCAGAGACAAAGACAGGGGTTTGGGTTTTCTGTTTCAGCATAAAGGACAGGAGATTTTAATTCCAGCTGTCCTTTTGTATGGTTAAGCCCATTCACAGAGTACTTTAGCCATGTCTTCACTCATTCAATTTAACGTGTATGAGAGAAACAGTAAAATTAATGTACTCTAAAATTCTTTCCACACTGAAAACAGAAATAATTCTGCTCAGTGCTGTCACCACAGCACAATACAATCTACTCCCATATTGCACCCTAAATTCTCTTTACACAACACTATATTTGAACATTTTTCTCTAGGAAACCAAAATCAATAAGGGAATTGCTTCAATTTCCATATTACACATTTGTCTTCACAAATATCAGATTTACAGGAAACAGTCATGAATAGATTGTCACTGTGCCCCTTGATGGATCTTAAAACATAACTGAATTAAACTTGTCCAGAAGAGAATCATTCATATACATGTTGTCCCTTGTCCTCACTCAACAAACATTTTTTTCTAATTATTTCATTATTTTTTAGTGATCCATTTGCATTTTTAACCACAGTGCAGAGGGGGAGGGGAGAACACGAGATCTTTTACACGGGTCTTTAAAAACAAGCAGCTACTTGCCCGCGTGAACTTCCTTTATTGTACCAAGTGAGCATTGTTTCTTATCAGCTAAAACTATACTGTCTTTTAAAAAGAAAAAGAAAATAGATGTGACTAGACAGAAATAACTAACATTTGTCACTTAAGCAAAAAGAAATAAGCCACAACCTTACCAGCAAGGAATTCTGACGAATAGCCACACTTGTCCCATCAGCTCCATACACCTCGCAAAGCAGAGAGGAAACTCTTACAGAAATCAGTTGCAATGCTGATATTGCCCAAGAGGAAACTGATGTCTCTTTTACAAGCCATGACTACACAAACCACAAGTCAGGCATCAAAGAAAGTGCTAAAAGCCTTGCCTGCCAGAGCTGTTAATGCTAGAACCCAGACATGTGGAAGCGGGGTACGGGATGGAAATAAAATATTAGAAATATTCCCAGATAGCTGATTTTTAATATTTTTTGTTTGTTTCCCAAATGGAAATTGGTTTAAGAAATGTACTCTCATACATTCCTGAGCAGAGGCTTGTGGGAGACAGAAGAAAGTATACAAAAGTCCCCGTGACAAATGGCACTCTCCAAGCCTCAGCACAGCCTCTCTTGCTAACGCATTCCTCAGAGCACCTCTCCAGTCCCAGTCTCCTGGAGGCCCCAGAGTTCACTCCTGAACCCCAAGGCATGGTAGAGCTCAGGGCTGCCTGAACTCAGCCACACCAAGGCCAGGGAGCCCTTGGGACAAAAGGAAAGACAGGACACGAAGTGCTGTCGGTTTGGTTTTTCTGGGTCATCTGCAAGGTGTGTCCCAGGAAACCCCATCCAAGCAGGGATGACAGCAAGATCTGCAGACAAGCACACGGATCTAATAGTTTCAAGTCAACCATCTTTAGTTACCACATTTCCTTTCAACTAACCAACGGAGTGGTATGCCAAAATTAATAACCCTGTTAAAAATATGAGACAGATGCCTCTGTAAGTTACATTTTCACTAGGCTTGAGGAACAAAGGAAATGAAAAGTCAGGACCTTGTATTTTTGGGTAGTTTTCTGGCTTATGTATTCAAGTTTTAGCCAAAGGTATGTGTACTTCAAGAATGAATAAACATCTAGCACAAATATCCAAGTAACTTTTCATTGCTCTGTCTACACAACTCTTTACTTATTTCACATATCGCATTAGTCTATAAAGACAGAGCATGCACTCTGTTAAATTTCATCCTTCTTCAAAGTGATAGGCATTGCTAAAATAAGGCAGGCCATCACATACTTTGAAGTGATTTTTTTCCTTTTTGACTCACTGGAATATTACAGACCAGTTTCCTCAAAGCAGGATGGAGGGCTGCTGCTGCCTAGGGATTCTCCTGCGTTTTCTCAGATCTCTTTCCCTGTCACAGCAAAATTCCAGGGGCCAGAGTCAGGTGAAGGAGACATACAGAGATCTCAATGCTTTATTATTCATGACACTGAAATTACAGTGCCACCTGTAGGACATCCTTAAAAAATTAATTTGGGCCTTGCTGGTGCCACGAATGCCAGTTATAATTATAGGGCTTTCTAAGAGTCTTGGCAGAAGAGTAGGAACATAAAAACCAGATGACTCATGTCAGTCTACAGGGAGTTACTTGAAAGCTTTTTTCACATAGAGCAACATGCATCAGCACATCCAGAAGAGGATATTTTGCTACAAAGATGAACCTTTTGTGGAAGGAGGATGTGCCAGTACAATACATTCAGAGTCCACTTCAGAGCTTGTGCCAGTGTAGGCAGGAGAGATCTGCCACATCCTCAACCACTTCCAGCCAAGATAGACATCAACCTTGAATCTAAGGAAAGTTTCCATTGTGGCTGCACACTTTTTGTTTGTTTGTTTGTTTTTTACTTTTCCACTCTTCTTTTAGTTTTTAACCGTGGACCATGTTACCCAATGCATCACACTTCAGTGACCAGTATTTGCATTGCATTCATATGTTACTCTGCACCAGTGTTGAGAAACACTCGCATATCCTTCAAAATACACTAATAAACTGATTTTATGTCACTTTCCCATTTTTCCCTCTCTTTACCAAGAGAGTATTTTTCCACTTTTCTAAGCCATAGCTAAGGCAATGTCTGTAAAGTCTTCTCTCCAATATATCATTTCAAGACATAAGGTAAGACAAGAGTAAGTAGATGCATCTTTGTAGCTAAATTTCCATTAATAACATTTGAAGTGGAAAGTACTCAACTGATTTATTTAATAGCTCTGTTGCTGCAAATGAACTTAAAAAGAGGAGGTGTACAACATGTTCAAGGGCAGTTTATACTTATTGTTCAACTGTGGTCAGAAACAGAACAAGATATTCTGACAGATGAGGAAGGGAATGGTGAATAATATAATGGATTTAGGAATGTTTTTATTTGGATCAATGGCAGTTTTGTGTGGAATATTACGTAACATAGCCACCACCACCAAACAATAGAAAGAATCTGCAAGACTAAAGAGAAAAGAGTGAAAAGAATGGTCAAGAATTGCTAGGGGAAAGAAAGCTCTTGTAGGAAGATGGATTTTAATACAAACGTGGATTTTAATACAAACAATGCTTGTAGTGTGGCTTGACTGATAAGGGATTCAACATAAATAGTTTAGATTATGACTTATATAGGGAAAACACATCTCTTTCTCAGTCACGTAAAACAAAAAGGGAAGGAACAAACAATGAAAGGTGATAAAATGAAGAGAAGGAAGTAGATTAAAGCACAGTGTTTGGAACTTTGGTACAGAATTGAAAATATTACTCTGTGAAACAGGGCAAATAGCAATTCACTATGTGCAGAGTGCAGTAAATTAAGTAGTTTCCAGGAACATTAGGTTGAAACATTCATGGCAAATTTCACAGCATAAAAACATTATTCTCTTAGTTTTATTAGCTTTTTATGGCCACAGCAGGGGCAAAGAGTCAGAGACCTTCACTAACTTTTGAGGTAGGTGCACAACACAGGAATAAAAATTGCAGTAGGGTAAGTGATGCAGAGAGTTTAAAAAATTATTTATATAGTTGTGCAAATACAGGCTGTAGAAATCACTAGGTTTCCACCCAGGGAGTAATAGAAGGCTGGAGCAGAAAAAATATTTTGGAAGGGACTCCCTGCCAACATGGCTACAAGGACACAAGAAAAGTTGCAGGGGGAGCCAAAAATATTTAGGAATTTCCAATTCCTGTTTATCCGTGGGGAAATAAAGGATTGTTGGAAGCAGAATAACCAGAATCATATGTACCAGGGCACATGTGAACATGAGGGTAGCCCACAGCAATGAGTGACACTTGGTGAAAGCAGGCAGGTTAAACTATTTTTCAATTGTGCTCCTACAGCAGATTTCAAATCCATTGGAGTTGGGAATTTCACAGCAGAAAACACAACTGTCTGGTTAAAAATTCAAAACACAACATCTGTATTTTCTCCTTGAGCTGAGCAGCAGTTGTCACAGAAAGAGGAAAAAAAAATCACCCAGTTTCTATTTTATTTGCAATAAAATCCCATTAGACACTGTATTTTTTATTCAAAATGCTCTATGTTTGTTTCTTACTAGACAGGAAAGCAAAGTATCACCTGAACTTTCCTTTGCCTACTCAGCGGACTAAGCAACCGATGAATTTACAAAAGGCTGTGGGAAAGCCGCTGAAAGCAGATAAGACATCACTTACCAAGAAACCTATTGGTTGCATGACTCCTGTCACAGGCTGTACAGACCACAAGTGGGATGAGATGAGTCTCTGTCAACCAATATGATTCATATTTGCCAAGCCCACCTGTTACAGGCAAACCAGGTGTTATCAGCACTTTATGATTGCAAGCTACTGACTTGCACAACCATAAAGTTTTCCTTCTAAGCAGTAAAGATGTTCCAGCTTCCCCTGTGAGCTTTTTTTTCTATTTTAACTTGTTTCAGTTAATGAAGTGAATTTGAAACAGAGAGCATTAACCAGTCTTTGAATGCTTCAGTATTGAGAGAGTAGTGGGGGTTTATACACATCACCTCAGTTTTGTATTTCTCTCTACCCCAGATCAAGCCACCCTTGTGGGAGCATTACTGGCAAAATCAAAGGGGAGGAAATCACCTTTACCACGTGGCTAAATCCCAGTGTGAGACTTTGAGAATAAAGTGCTGATGGATAACATGAAACTGGAAGCCTATGAGCAGGGAATGAGTACACAGAGGCTCCATGCCTGATTCTGGCGCTGACTTACCACTTGACTTTGGACGCACTTCTTCCACAGCTTTACCTCCATACTTTTAAAGGTGGTACACAATAATTACCTACACTGGAGGAATTTTATGAAAATTTAGTAATTAATTCCTCTAAAGTGTTTGGAGTTCCCCAGATAAACTGCTTCACAGGCGGGAAGCATATGAGCTGGCTTTGTAAGGGCAGCGTTATCAGAAAAGTAAAACACCTTTAAAGTGGCCAGAAAATTGCTTAAACATCTTGCAAACAGTTGCCAAAGTTAAGCATTAGACGCTGGTTTTATTGCAGCACTATACTAATCAAGGATTTTAGCATCTGTACAGAATCCTAAATCCCACTCTTTGCTTCAAAGTAGTTTCTTGCACAACCTTATGCCACTGCTTTCCTTTCATCTTTGATAAAAAGCCCTCAGCAGTTCTAGTCACATTAGCACTACTGCTGCTTGTTGTGGCTGTATATGTTTAAAATGCCTGCCAGAGAGCCTGCAACAGCTTCCCATTGTCAATGTTGACATGGACACTTTTATCACTAACCCGGTGACAGAAGCTGGGTGTTCCAGATGCACTGGGAATGTGGTGCACTTGCAAGATGGCCAGCAGGCTACAGAGATGGAAGCACAGCCAGGAGATTGAGGGACAGGATTATCCCCCTCTGCTTGGCTTGAACCACATCTAAACGCTGTATCCAATTTGGGGCACACATCCCAATATGGGAAAGGTAGTGACAAACTGAAACAAGCTCAGCAGGGGACACCAAGATGGTTGGAGCTGAATGATTGGTTCTGTGAGAAGTTGAGGGACTATGACAGTTCCAGCTTGGAGCAGGGACAGCTTCAGGCGCCCTCTAACAGCAGCCCTCCACCACCTATGAGGCGATCAGCAAGACTATGGAGATGGGCTCTTACCAGTGGTACACAGCAAAACACTGAGACACAAGAAGAAGAAGTTGAAACAGGAGAGCTACAGACAGAATATAAAGAAAACCTCCTTCCTTATGAGGACAGTGGGACCAGTCACCCAGAGAGGTTGTGCAGCCTCTGTCCTTGGAAAACCCTGATGGGATAAAGCCCTGAGTGAGTTGGTCTGAGCTCATAGCTGATCCTGCTGGGAGCTGGAGGTTGGACAGAGGCCTCCTGCCTGAGTGGTGCAATGAGCCTGTCATTCTTTGTTAGTTCCAAACCTTCATCTGACCAGCAAATATCCAAAAACCTGTAGAGAAAATATTAAAATGTCTTCCCAGAAGAAGATAGATATATTTTCAAAAGCAGGATATGTATGAACACAAACACAAGTTTAGGAAAATCTGTGACTTGTACACATGTGCAAAAATCCAACCGTAAAATATCACTGTTAGGGATATGATAATGAACTAAGAATATGTAATTTCAAAAAAATACGCTCCTTTAGATGTTATCTTTTCTCAGCATGACAAACATCCTTCTCCTTCATTCATATATTTCAGGTGCTCTGCCAAGTCATCCAAACAAAGTTTTTAAAGTATATTTTTTCACACACAAAAAAAGGCATAAGGCCTTTATCCAACTATTCGGTATTTAAAAAATTATTCAGGAAAAAAGGAGAGTCATTGGATGTAACAGTTTACTTGAGAAGAAAAAAATTTAAAAGGAAAAATAATGAACAACATGCACATTTTTTGCATTCTAGCTCAACTGTTTCTATTCCAATTGCAAGGTCATTTAGCAAAAGCAAAAATGAAAAAGGAAAAAAACAATTATATTTCTTGAAAATGAAAATATCTAAAAGTGTTTGAAAGTCTTCTAAAAACACCCCATATTACTTTCACATATCTTAAATTTATTTTTTCAAATAATTCTAGTGTTGTGCTCTAAGATTACTAAGGCTAGCCCATCTACTTTCTTATAAAGAACCCAAAAGAGGGACATCCCATGCCAGTTGTAATATAAATCGATAAAAAGCCAATGCAGCCACTGACTTAAGTTATTAAATTCAACAATTCATCAGCAATTCATCAATAAACTTTAATTATTTTATATATAAGTCATTGAGAGGGCATTGAATTCAATTATACTTTAGGGTCACATGAATTACACTTAAATTCAAATACTGCCATGATACAGCCATCTGAAATTGAGAGTCTTTCAAAAATCCATAATTTGCAAAAGGTCAGTTTTTGAGACATTGGTAAGAAAAGGCTGTCATACTATGTTTTGGTTGTTTGGGTTTTTTGCTGCTTACATGTCTATTTATCAAATAATGGCTTTTCAAATTGTACTACCATTAGGTATATGCACATCATCTAAATTCATTTGGGTTAACTGAATTTGCCCAAACAAATTCTCTCCCTCCTTTCCCCTGCGGGCATTCCCTCTGGGCTGAGGGAAGCTGACTGCGGAGCTCTCACACCTCTGAGGGACAAAGGAGGTCACATAGCAACACCAACACATTCTCCAGGAAGAGAAACAGAGAAACGACCTCAGCTGCGTGTTTGCCACTTCTCACCAGTATTTTCTGCTGAGGTTGCAAAGCATTCGCAATTGCCGCTTCCTCTTTCTCTCTCTTCCTCCCCCACAGCATTCGTCCCAGGCCCAGCAACAAACTTATCAGGTGAGGAAGGTGAAGGCTGCTCTCCAGTCATCCTTTCTGCCTAGCTATCATTTTTGCCCTTATTCCACTCCCCCAGGTTATTTGCATTTTTCGTCCTCAGCAGTCAGTCATAATAAGGTGAGAGAAGGGAATAAAAGCACTTTGTGATACATCTTGTGAAACATTTGAGTCACTGTGGTCTAGTGGTTAAAATCTCCCTCTCTGTTTTGAATAGGTTCCTATGCTAACACCTAAGCACAAGGCATCCAGAAATGCGCTTGGGACTTGCTGTTCCTTTTTTACCAAGTCTTTTTTTTTCTAGGTTCACATGTTCCTCAACAGGGAATTTCACCTTGGTGAAGACCCAAGCTTGGAAATCTCCAAATAGCATAAGGAAAACAGCTCAGTGTTAAGCCCATGGTATACATGAGGAATGTGAAAATGTTAGGACTAGATTGCACCCTGACTAAAAAAACATAAAAGCCTAAGAACTTGTGACACATCTACCAACACTTTTACATTGCTAATGACAGCAATTCTGTGCAAAGGTGCTGAAGCCTCCCATGCAGGCACAACTGAGGATATCGCACCTGGTTCTCCTTTGTAGTAAGAGTGATTGTTTAACCAGCTCTCAGAAAGGCTTCCAAACAATCCTTGATTAAGAAGACAATATTATCTATGGTATTGTCAACTCTAGCTTTCAAACTCATCACCACAAGCAGCAATTTATTTTCCTTTTATACCAGAACTGATCGGTGTTAGGCACCCCTGAAAGCACCCTGGCTAAATAGGGAGCTCTCAGAGGAACTCAGGGGAAAAAAAAAGAGAGTTATTGACCTTTGGAAGAAGGGGCAAGCAACTCAGGAAGAATACAAGGATGTTGTTAGGTCATGTAGAGAGAAAGGAGGAAGCTCAGCTAGAGCTCAATCTGGCCACTGCTGTGAAAGATAATAAAAAGGGGTTTTAGAAAAACATTAACAACAAAAAGAGGGTCAAGGAAAATATCCATCCTTTATTGTACACAGGGGGGAACATTGTCCCCAAGGATAACGAAAAGCCCGAGGTACTTAATGCCTTCTTTGCCTCAGTCTTTAACAGAAAGACCTGTTATCCTCAGGGCAACCAGGCCCCTGAACTGGTAGACAGAGACAGGGAGCAGAAAAAAATGCCTGCAGTCCAGGAGGAAGTAGTTAATGACCTGTTGTGCCACTTAGACACCAGTCTACAGGGCTGCAGGGGATTCACCCAAGGGTACTGCCTGGTGGAAGGACTTGCCCAGCCACCCTCCAACATTTATCCTCAGTCCTGGTTAACCAGGGAGGTCCCAGATGCCTGGATATCAGCAAATGTGATGCTCATCTACAAGAAGGGTTTGAAGGAGGATCCAGGGAACTACAGGCTTGTCAGCCTGACCTTGGTGCAAAGGCAGGTCATGGGGCAGATGAACTTGAGTGAAAAAACATGGCAAGTACAGGACAACCAGGGGATCAGGCCCAGCCAGCACAGGTTTAGGAAAGGCAGGTCCTGCTTGAACAACCTGATCTCCTTTTATGACCAGGTGACCCAGCTACTGGATGAGAGAAAGGCTCTGGATATAGCCTACCTGGACTTCAGTAAAGCCTTTGATGCTGTCTCCCACAGCATTCTCCTGGAGGAACTGCCAGCCCATGGCTTGGACAAGTGCTCTCTTCACTGGGTTAAGAACTGGCTGGATGGCTGGGCCCAGAGAGTGGTGGTGAACGGAGTTACATCCAGCTGTAGGCCAGTCACGGGTGGTGTTCCTCTGGGCTCAGTGCTGGGGCCAGTCCTGTCTAATATATTTATTGATAATCTGGATGAGGGGATCAAGTGCACCCTCAGTCAGTTTGCAGGTGACACTAAGGTAGGTGGGAGTGTTGATCTGCTGGAGAGTAAGAAGGCTCTCCAGAGGGATCTGGACAGGCTGGATCGATGGGCTGAGGCCAGTGGTGTGAGGTTTGACAAGACCTAGTGCCGAGTCCTGCCCTTGGGTCACAACAATCCCAAGCAGTGTTACAGCCTTGGGAAGAGTCACTGGAAAGTGGCCCAGGGGAAAAGGACCTGGGGGTGCTGTCAACAGCAGCTGAACATGAGC
>QWTY01006783.1:0-11561 GCA_008033365.1 Pseudorectes ferrugineus
CTCAAACATCTGGAGCAGCTGGAGCCACTGCAGTTCTGGAATATATTACCTCTAGCTGCTGTTGGCTCAAGCTATCCCTGCTTTAAGCAAATGATTCTGTGAACACTTAAATACTGAAACTCCAACCATGTCTGAGTATGTGTTTTGTTGACCAAAAGACCTAGTAGCCACCAGCATATCAACTGCCCTTACGTGCCCTCAAAGCTCTCAAAGGAAAGGTCAGCAAGGCATGCAGTGTCTCAGAGCAGTCACCATCGACGTTTATCCCTATTTGAAAGGGAGGGAGAGAGATACAGATGGTACCGAACCAATAACAGCAATTATGGGCCTTTGGAGGGTAACTTGTGGTTTAGGTCACTAAAAATAAAAGTTTATTGGAAATAAAAACAGAAGAATGAAATGGACTTTTGGGGGGAAAAACAGAGAGAAAAAGGAAGAGAAGAAGGAATTCGATATGAAGAGAGGTGTTCCAGATGTCACAAACAGCATGAGAGCCAGGTCTATAACCTGCCTGCAGGAATCAGATAAGCTGCTCTTCTGCACACCCCAATTGCTACATATTAAAGAAAAAGCATGAGATTAGAAATATCTCTGTGACTGTGCTTCTGGTAAAAGATATATTTCTGAAATGATTTGATTTTGCTACTTCACTTCTCTTTGCAAAGCGGCTGGATTAATTCTTTTTCTCTCTCCAAAAAGGAGTTTGCTCTGGAAAGTACCAGCCTCAAGGAGCTTCTCCCTTACAATTTCTTTCCCACTTCCTTTTCAGAAAACTACTCCATTCCCCCAAACAATGAAAAGCTGCTGACATCCTCCATGCAGAGGAAGTGTTAGGAGGGAATCAAAGTGGTGTTAAAACCTAGTCACCCAGAAGAGCTACTCACCCAGAAGTCATCTGGAAGCTGGGAAATGTTTGTGAGTATTTGGGAACAGGGACTCGCTGCTTCTGTTTGAATATCTGAAGGGGATGGAAAAGATTTCTAGTGATTTCCTGTCTCTCCATTTGTCCCTTTGTGTTCCTATGAAACAGGACTTCTATTTATATTGATTTGCTTCTGAAATGGTCACATAAGTGACATTCTTCACCTCAAGGCCATAAAACTGACAGACCAGGCTCCCCCTTTTGCCTGTCCTTAGTTGTCCTTCTTGGAGTTGTATATTAGGCATTGCAATAACATGCCACAGCACACTCAGGGAGCCCAGGCTCCCCAGAGGACACAGGGAAAGGAACAACTCCTTTGTCATTTGCAAGTTAGAATGGGTGGACAGGACAGAGACCTTATGGCAGAAGAGCTGGTCTGTCTGGTGCTGGCAGTGGCACCTCTGTTGATAACAGAACTGCAACTGTTTGTTAACAAATGCAGTTTGAATCTTTGCATGTCACTATTCATAATCCCAAGCACAGGGCCACACAAACATCTGACAAAAGTGTTTCGTCTCCATCCTGTGCCAGGAAGCACAAAGTGAATCACCTTCATATTCTTGCTCACAATGTGGTCTAATTTCTATGGTTCTTGCAATCTGCTCAAAGTTTAATCTGGTTACTTTTAAATGCAACCTAAAAAGTTGAAACACTCTGCTTGCAGGACGTAACTACTTCAAATTTATAGTCTGAGATAAAAAGTCCTCTCCCACTGAGCCCCTTCTAGAAGGTTGTTAAAATTAGGGCCAGTGTACTAAAAATCTGTTACACCTTTTACTAGTGAGTCATAACCTGTTCACTTGTGGGAAAATGAGCTTGCCGGTCTCCTAAGGGACTGAATTCCTGCCTTCCCAGTCTTTGTGAGGTGTCTGCTCTTTGTTTCCAGGTGATTGTCATGATGGATGCTATTCAATGCAGGAAAAGCAATAATTACACACATACTGTAATACAGTGCAGTAGCCCAAAGTATGATGATACTAGCTGGAAAGGAAAGAAATCTTTTAAAACAGAAAAAAAATTAGTTTCTGCATAAATTAGACAAAGAAATAACCTGGGGAAGCAGATAGTGCAATTAAATGCTCTTTCTTTGGTCTTATATTTTCTCTGCAAAATAAGTAGAGGCAGAGGAGATGAAACAACCTGGAATAAGTAACTGATGGAGCAATGTAGCATAAAAAGGGCAGTAGTAAATTGCCTTGAGAAACTCAGCAGTTTTCCCAATAAAATCAAGTAATCCCATACATTTTATACATGTGGGTTTTGAAGATATCTATACACTTCCATAAGCATTAATAAATTATTTCAGGTAATTTCTACAAAAGTTCTTACCTTCTATTTGCCTCATGTCATTTCCATCTCAGTAAAGATAATTGTTGAGAGTGCTAAGGCAATTTATGGGCACCTGTGCGCTCATAAATCTTATGTGCTTATCCTAGAGATGTGTCTTCTATATATATACTATATTAGGTGGTTTCTATCATCCATCACTGTACAATGTATCTATGGTAAAAAAAAGAGGTATTGTACCAAATCTGATCTTTGACAAAGCAGACACAGGCCAGCCCTGTAGTGATGGCAGCTGCTAGATGGTTCATTATAGAGGGCAGAATGGAGATGTGTAGTTTGTGAAAAAACTGGCACTTCCTCAAGTTTCTCCTCTCCTGTGGATTTTTCAACAAAATTTGCCCAATAGCTGGGCTTTCAGGAAAAGGTCAAATTTCCATATTAACGTCCCAGTTGTGGGTACTAGACTAGAAAGCAGTTCAGACTGTTCTGAGTTAGAGAAGAATTTCAGAATATTAAAAGTGAACAACAGTTGACGACACTGAATGTGCTTGGAGGAGGAATACTTCCATTTCGGGAAGAAGACTGAGAATGACTCTGCATTAGTAGCACAGCTCAGGAATGCAGTTGTGGTTGTGCTCACTTACTCTCCTCTAACTCAGGTCATGTGGTCTCTGCCACTATCGTTCAATCCCTCTATTAGGACCAAACAAGAGCTAAACAGATATAAAACCCTGAAATGCACAAACTGTGGGCACTGGGTCCTCAGCACCAACTGTTTCACTCCACAAACCTGTTCCTGCTGGGTTGCACTACTCAGTAATGCAGAGATAAATTACTGAGTTAGGTACTGAATCCTCTTTAGGGTGTTCAGCTCCCAAGTCTCTGCCTGTTTCAGAAGGTGCTTGGGGCAAGCCTGGCCACCTAACTCAGGCTTCTCAAACTTAACACTGGAAGTGGAGAATGGAAATACTCCTCTCTTCTCCCATCTGTGTCTGTGATTACAAATGAGACTCCTACAGGACTGAGAAGTCCTTTTTCCATTAATTAACTAGATGAGTTGACCATGGTGAGTGGTTACACTGAATCTTTAAACTTCTTATGAATTCACGATATAAGCAGTCTCTATGCTTGACCATTAATTTAAATACTCATGCAAAATCTAGGATTACTTGATGCTTTTCTCTCTTTCATGACAGCTTATAATGACCTTAAAAGCATTAACTCAATATGAGGTCAAGGAATTATTTTAGCTGTGAAATCAGTTTCCTCAGAGTCAAGTAATCATGCAGGCTGTAAGGCTCAAGTAATTCTTACATTTTTCTGCCTACATATTAATGTATTTAACTACTACTCTGCATAAATAGAGAAATGAGTTAACGAGAGATTTTCAGTACTTGGGTTTACAGTGTCCAAAACATACAGAGAAGCATGTGTCTGCAAAATTAAACAGCTATTTCTGTAACTACTTAAGAAATCAAATGCTGTTTGAATGTCAAACATCAGTATATCACCTCTTATATAGTACAAGCAGGATCTCACACTGTTTTATCATTACTTATTAATGGCTTGTCTTTGATTATATCGTTAGTCAATTAAACAAGTTTATAGGCTGCAGTAGGCAAAAGTGAGTAGTTTTGGGTTTAGGCATAATTTTTAATGGATAAAAAATTATTATGATTATAAAGTGATTTTTTTCCTGATAAAATATTAAATATTTCATAAACAAAATATTTGATTTTGACATCACTGTGATGCTGTCTGTCTTTTTTAGTATCAGAAATATTTATGAATTTAAATAGGGCAATGCATGGGTAAAATGTTTTAAAAATTGCAAAACTAACAGAATGTGTTCCTGCCTCATAATAAACAATTGCTGAATGATGTTTATTAAAATTGGCTCTCAAGTGACAGTTAATAAATGCATAGTTCTATTATGCATGCTAAATTCCGTATTCTGAAAACTTAAAAGCAAATAGATCAAAACCAACAGAGATAAAAAAGTCACAAAGACAAAATACAGCAACACCAGGAAGTGACAGGGAAATAATTCAGTCTTAAAAATGACTTATTATTTGGTAACTTGTAACGACAATTTTATAGAACTAAATTAGAGGCAAATCAGAGTCTTTCTGATGTTTTAGATATGCAGTTTCTCTGGTGCATATAGTTTGATCATACAGCAGAGAAATTCACATTACGAAGTCCCCTTCAAGAAAGCAAAAACTCCAGTTTCTCTCTATTTCTGATCCCAGGCTATGAATACTCATGGATAACAAATGAAGGGGGAAAAAAAAGGAAAAAAAAAAAAAGGAGCAATAAAATTCAACTGTTAATTTATTTTAATTAAAAGCCTTAAACATTTCTTCAGTATTTTGAGAAATTAGACTACATGCAGTGTGTTCTTATGTACGTTTCACATATACCCAGACCATATCTGCACCGGATTGCAAAAATACTGGATTTAATGGGCTTTGTGTCCTTCACTGTAATCACTCCGTTGGCTCTTTGATGTTGCATGTGGTTGGTGTGATGATGGAAAGAGTTGCTTCAACCATGTATTTTCACCTCTGTTTCTAAAAGGTGAAGGGCAAAACTTCTAATCAAGGAGCGGTTTATCTTTAATTAAGAAAAACATAATTAGGCATTATCAAATAATTGCTATTACTGATGGAGAAACTCATATTTTCACAACTAGTGACCCATGCCATATTATGTCTCTGCTGTTTACTGCATAATAAATCTGTATTTGTGTTTGGCAGCTAGCCAGAAAAATTAAAAGGTAATCAACATGCTTCTCTGCAGTCTGGTCATCAAAATCTCTGATTTCACAGATGAGTAAATAACAAAGTCAAGTTGTGATGCCCTAACAGGAAAGCTTCTTCAGGAATAACTATATTTACCTCCTCTGTCAAGACATCAAACGATACTTGAAACAACCATATACAAAAAGCTTTGCAAAACAGATGAGAAGAACTGTGCTATACACCTGGTGTTGAGTTAAAAAACAGTTTAATGTCTCAAGGCACCACCACGGTAGAATTTTATACCTGCAAGTAATCATCTAATACACTATTATACAGTTAAGGTAATGTATTAATAAATAGCTTGTGCAATTTTGGGAAGCAATCTATAAAGGAATGTTAGATATACAATAGGCACGTACTATAATACAAATAAACAAAATTCCTAGAAAAAGCATGCTGAGCACCTCTTGGTATAGGTTGAGTTTCTTATTCTAAACACTATGTAAATCTTAACTTACAAAAGGTAAAACTGAAATCTTAGAGTAACTGCTTATTTAAACTGATTTTCCTGGGTATTTGCCTCTATGTCACAGGATTATTCTTAGGGACAGAGGGCTCTGGTACTGGCTGTAAAGGGCTGTCTTGTTCATTCAGTTGTGCGTTCAAGTTTTCAGAAGTTAGGAGAGAAGAATTAAAAACTATTTCACTTAAGTCTGATTTTATGGATACCAGATGTGGTTCTTGAAAATTCAATGGTTCTTCTAACACCTGTGTATTTTCTCGTGTCATTCCCATATCTGATGGTGACTTTCGTTTCATTCTTGTGTATGATTTGTCTAAATTCTCCATGCCTTGGTCAGTTTTCTGAAATCGCCCAAAGAACCAGATGAAGAAACCAAACAAAGCAAAAGCCAGCAAACTTGGAATAAAAGCCAGGCATTTGACATCAAGGCTAGAGCCTGTGAATCTGCTGTGCAGGAACATGTCCCCTTCAGCATAGGTCCGGTTCGTCAATGGGTTAGTGTTATTGGATCTCCACTCCCAAGATAATTTAGTTCTATTAAGGTCTTTCAAGCTCTCTGAGTCCTTCACGGTGTAGATCTTCTGTCCAGGACCGATATATTGACCATATTCATGAGGTTTGTAAAATATTTGGTTCTTCCACATATTCAGATCCAAGATTAAAACAAGGAAGATAATTCCATAGTTAAACCATTTGCCTGTTTGGAAAAAGAAAGTTCTGTCATCTGATATATCCATTTTAGAAGCAGTACAAATGCCATCATACGTAAAAGATACTCAGAGAAAAAAAGTTCTTTTTTATTAATCTGTAAAGCAAAGTTGTAAATGAATTTCCACCACAGTCAGATTTACGCTGAATATCCCTTAGTATTTCACAGTTAGGTCTGGACACAAAATAATTTTGTAACACAAGCACAGCAGTATATCTATTCAATTGGCATTACAGTTTGTAAGTGACCAGTTGATTAGATCACTAGGTGATGTGTTATAGATCAATAAACCCAAAAAAGCGTTAATTCCAGGGCTTTAAAAACATTCATATGGAAATTTTCCATGAAAAGGCCATATTTGATAGAACCATTTATATTCCAAAAATTACTGAAGTGGCTGAGGTTTTTGAGGTTGGTAATTACGTGAATTTTAAGAGTATATACTTATGTTGTTTGATATACCAACCATGGTGTGCAGATATATTCAGGTACAGGCAATCAGACAAACTGTGATTTAGAGATATCACACACTTGAGAAATAGCAAGGGCTGATTGTAGACTTCACAGTCTAGTCAGCTTAGCTTTTCTTACAATCTGTGTCTATGAATACACAAAACAAATTTTACAATTTTCCTAGTTAAAGCATGTCTTACATTCTAGTTGGACATATGTTAAGATCTCACCTCTGCAGTGATGACTGCCAGGACCCAACAAGCTGGCAAATCTACATGTCAGCATTAAGTGAAAATACATACATGGACGAATGTTCGTGCTGGTGATGAATGATCTTGGTCTTTGCTAGAATCATATTTAAGTATGCTTCAAGTGAAAAATAAAACGTATCAGAGGATCTATCAAATTACTTAGGCTAGTGACTTGCAAAGAATTAATGGATTCCAGTTCCTGAAAGTATGCGTGTTCAAATTGTATAACCAGAATTCTTCAGGAGGGTAAGGAGACTAACTTTTTGTATTCAACAATTATGTTTAATAGTTCTCCAGTTTAGATTAAATAGATTGAAAATGAACAAGAACATTCATTCTCTTGTGTTATTGTCACTGTCCAGAAACAAAACTGAACTGAAAAGACCTTGCCGACAATCCTGTAATTCCTGAATAACTCCTCTATCAAAGTCAAGTTGGATGGGGCTTTGAGCAAACTAGTGTCGTGGAAGGTATCCCTGCTTATGTCAGAAGGGCTGGAACCAAGTGATCCTTAAGGTCCCTTCCAACCAAAACCATTCTGTAATTTCTCCCTGGGATTTTGTCAGTATTATAATTGACATGTTAAAGAAAACTATCCTTTCAGAATATTATCACCACATTTTATAATATTTAAGTTTCTTAAATCAACACCGAGAGACTGAAAGTGATGCTAAAGTATGAAATAATGTAACAAACAATACAATGTAACTTGATGTTTCCTGTGGATGTTTGCCATGAATTTCATGTTTCTAGTTTCCCCGTCATGTCTGTCTTTCAACAGACATAGGATTCACTGATCAATAGCTGCTGCCAAGCAGAATATAATGGCTGACTTCTTGCTTTTTCCTCAGCTGGGCACTAACTTAGAAGATTCTTCTTTACCTTACCACCATTTCTTAGGACACAATGATAATACCATTATTTTTCATATTCTCACTGTCTGAAAATGTTTTGAAAACAGCCGTGGGTTCAAAAGTTATTTGATGCTGAGCGTTTGATAGAATGAAACCAACCCACACATAGAACAAAATCACATAATTCTCATTTCCTTAGGAAAAATAGGCTAAACACAAATTACAATAACAATTAAAAAATGCTCCACCCCTTTTATATTAAGAATTTAAGTTCTCACCTGATCTAAGAAAGATACGCTGTTTCATAAAAGCAGGAACTTGAAACTCCCTCACTCAGCTCCTAGTCAGAGTTAGGCAGGCAGAAACAAAGCTCTGAGCTCTGCTGCTGGGATTGTTTGGTCCATGTGGGCTATACAAACCGCTTAGGTCCATCACCCCATTTAACAAAGATGAACTGCGACCTATATGTCTAGATGGCAGCTAGCTGACTGAGAACAGCTGCTGTTCTCTAGTGGATTTTCTCAAAACTACTTAAATTTCTCATTTCTAGACAATTTTTCCATCCTCTGAATGACTGTCATGCTTGATGAGCACTATGACTTTTCCTTTTCTTTTGAATACTGTTGCCACCAGAACCAGAGGCTGTGTATGAGTAACAGTCTCACTATAACCATATATGAGCACAATGACATCTTTCTGCTCCTGCTCAGTAATCCCTGTAGCCAAAGGCTGCATTAATCTCCTTAGACACAAAATGACTGAGTTAGTGCTGTCTTGGGTACTTACAGAAAGTATTTACCTCTTTCAAGAATACAGTGTCCTCTGCCATCCATCCCTCTCCAAGACAAGTACTTCACTGCTGTACTAGCAGGCATGACAGCCAAATAAACCAACCAAGCAATCCTTCTAGATCCGTGATGTTTTGGAGCAGAAAGATGTCATTGTGTATGAACACATATATGGTTATACAGAGACTAAATATATTGAACAAAGTCTCTCAATGTTGTCTCTCAATGTTAAACCAAAGTTTAACATTGTAACTTTATATGTGTATAATCTGTGTATATGAAATTACTATCTACTGCAACTTAATTTTAGCATAATCATTAGCATAATTTTAGCATAATCATTAGCAAACTTTAAGTCATATATCAAGCTTATATAGGAAATAAGCTAGGTAAATTAAAAGTCAATAATGACCTTTGATCTTGAGCATAAACAAATTCAAGTTTGTAGTTTTGCAAAGGATCATATTAAATATATTATGAAGCTATACATATTAATTTTATTAAAAAATATTTCAAGCTTCATTCCAGGTGAAAAGTGTCAAGGCAAAATGGAGCCCTACACTAGGAAGTAATTTAATTTGTCTCTCAGCCAGTTTCTGTAGGGTTAGTATCACTGCTGCTTTAGGGTTGGCTCTACTTCAGTGAAATTTGTGTGGCCAAGAGTACTGGCATATACCTGACACCACTTAGCCATTTTTGGATGGAAAATGATTTATTCAAAGACAAAATTTGAAATGGAAGAATGCAGTAAGATCAGCTCTCAAGACTGGAAGGCTAGTCAATCATTTCAGCAAACTGAAAAGAATTTCATCCAGTCTTCAACAAAATTAACAATGAAGAAAATCATGTGGGAAAATAGATTGTGTCATTCAGCCCTGTGCTACCTAAAAAAAGACCTGGTTAATAACTGGCTTTCACAGCACTGACATTCTTACATGCTATACATAATATTTGGAGAGTTAAGAATCTGATTTGGTGTATTTGGAAATGTGGTACAATACTGCAATTTGGTGCAACAAAGATCCTCCAAAAGAAAAAGTGGAGGTATGCAGTTAGCCAAGACTATTAGTGTCCTTGCCAGGCTGTGACACAAAATGTGAAAAGTTTTTATAGGCCTTGTAGACTACAACCAGTATTTGGGGATGAAAATTCATTCCTGTTTTCTGAGAAACCATGTCTGTTGAAGAGGATTGTATCGTCCTGGCTACAGCACTCACCAGAAGGGAAACCTTGACTCTAGAATAACCTCCACTTGTGGTAGTTTGGACCTGCATCATAGGACCATGCTCTGAACCCCAGCCTATACAGAACTCTGCTTAGAAGCAGTCTCCCCTCCCTGCTGAAGCTGAATAGCTGTGCACTGCACATGAATGCCAGGGGCCTTCTCATGTTGAAAGAAGTAAGGATTTTTATTTTCCCCTTTTCCAGAAATTCACATATTTTCACCATTGAACAAGATTTTTAGGCAATCCCACACATAACATTTGGAATATATCCCAATATTCCAAACCAGCTGCTGATTCTGGAGCAGTTTTATTTTTGTATGTCCACTCTGGAACAGACTATTCATTTCCCAAGAAAAGGATCTCATGTAGAAGCCAGTCCTCAGCATCCTTCCTGAGGTCAAGAGGTAATGTGAAAATTCCATTTAATAAGGCTAGACGCAAGCAGCCTCATGCTGTGCAACCACAGCCAGAGGCTAGCATAGGAAATGTTGACTTTAGACTCCTATCTCAACTGTAATTTGTGTCTAAAACTATTCAGACACTGCTGTAAAGTATTTGAAATGTTCTTCCTATCTTCTGTCACATTAGTGTTACTAGCTAGATACATGCATGCAGACAGACCACTCACAGCTGATCTAAGATGTTAATCCTCTGAGGTTTTTTTCACATCTGTGTGCATGGCCAGCTTTGTTTTTACCTCTAACCTTTCTATTTTTGCCCACGGACTCCCTCAGGCTACTCTGTGTAGGCAATGCTTGGGCTGAATCTTGACACACTGTTGGTTTAACTCCATGAGCCAGTCATGCTGGGAACTCCCCAGCTATGAAGGTGATGATTTCTCCTTTGGGTGGAAGGGCACTTGGGCTAGATCAGCCCTCAGAAACACGTCATAAACAGCCACAGAAATTTCCCATCTCTTTTGATACCTAAAACTTAACATTTTCTGTTTGAACGTTATCTGCAGATGCTCAAGAGCAGATGCTCTTGGATTTCCAGTGCTGCTACTAAAGGGTACGAGGCCGGCCCCCCAGTGCCTTTTAACCATGAAAGAATCTGAAGTAACAAAATTTACTTTTAAGTTTTACAAATTTCCCTGGGTATTACAGAAACTAGGATAGACTATGTATTTTCATAAACATAAGCCTAAAAAGGAAAACACACACTTTGCAATGAACCATCTGTCAAGGGAAATCCAGATGAGCTAAGCAGATGCAGGAATTGAAGTTATTTTTGATGTTCATAAAAAAAAAGTGGCTATCAAAACAGGATGAAAATATTTAATACTCAGTAGATGCTTGCAAGGAGTTCCTAGATGCAAAGAAATGTGAGTGAAATGAGATACTCAGTTTCCAGTAAAAATAAGATAAGCTTTTCGTAGAAAATTTAAAATTACACTGAAGTATATCAGCTAGAGTCAGAAGATGTTAATTCAATATTACTGCCAACTTACAATTCAGAAATCACAAGTCAGGCCTAAGAAAGCATGTTATGAGTTTAAAGTAGCATGGGTTAAAATAATATACTTAGTAGTGTTGTATTTATCTGCCTTTTTAGACATTGAATTATGCAGAAGCAAACTTTAATTATTTTTCTCTGCAATCATGATCTTTATATTATGAAAGCTGAAATTTGCATTTAGTCACTGAATTCAGGAGATAAGTCTTTAAGACAAAATAGTAAAAAAAGAAAAAGGAAAAAGAAAAAGGGCTGGGGCATGGGGAGGGAGAGGGGCAACAGAAGGGGGGAGGAAACAGAACCAAACTATCCACATGGTCACAAACTATACCAAAAGAAAAAAAAGTTG
>QWTY01006784.1:19263-35611 GCA_008033365.1 Pseudorectes ferrugineus
TTTGAAGAATAAGCAAATGTCTGAAGCAAAGTGAAGCTGTGCATTCACTGGAGTTCATTAGAAACAGAGGAGAAGGTGACAATGGTCAATTGATAGTGTAAATATTGCAGACAAACACTCAAAAAGAAGTTAAAGTGATAGAGAAGGGCTTTGAATGTAGTTGAAGATACCTGTGTCACAGGGGACTAGCAGTACCAGGGAAAAGGGTGGGGATGGCAGTGAGAGTAGGAGAAAACTGAGATTATGGTGGTGAGTGGGCAGGTGAAAACAGAAGGAGTAAGAGGGAAGTCCAGCTTCCATGTATATTATCCATGTAGGAGTGTGAGCAAGTGAAACCAGGAAAGTCCAGCAGAAGTGTTTTTATAAGGGTGTCTAGGTTCGCTGATCTCTTTCTGGTAAAATTTTGTGTGAGAGAGAGGAAGGGGATTATCTTCTGAGCAAAGAGCAGTCTAGGTGAGGAAGCCGGAAGATACAGATAATGACAGTGTATGTGGGAGGCGGAAAAAGAGGTGGTAGAATGAGGGGCAAGGCTGGGATGGAGCATGTGTGGACACGGGAGAAGGGGAGATGCAGAGATGGTGAGAGCCAGTGAGTGGGAAAGGCCAAAGAAAAGGGATTTAGCATAAATGTCAATATGGAGGAGGTAAAGTTTGGAAGGATGGAGAGGAAGCGAGAAAAGGAATGGATGCAATGACAGATGTAAACAAGGTGCCTGTGAGGAGTAAGCTGTCATAAGTCACAATCCTTTTGCAGCTGATGAATGTGATAAAGAACTAGCAGAGTACATGAGTACATCAGGTTCAGTTAGGCAGCAAAAAGGCAGAACAACAACTGTAATATGAATCAGTAATGTTGATAATCATCAGTAAGAGTAATCGTTTAAACATATAAACATAGTGAATCAGTTGCTCTGCATTTCAGATATTCTGAGAAAGGAAATGTGATTATTGATAAAGCTTAAATGCATAGACTTGGGAAAACAAATGTTACATCACGTTTCTCTGCAATTTATGTTTTGTACTTGCAATATGTTTGACTGTCAGAGTGCATTACTCAAGACATTCTTTCCTGAAGAAATATGCACAAGAAATTCTTTGTAAATTACTAAGCTCACTGCATTTATAAAATAGTTGTTCCATGAACAGCAGCTCTAAAGGAGCCTGCTTTCCTAAGGGGTTGTGTCTCACAGTATAAGACGTGGGTCTCTCTGACCTTCTGTCCCTGCAGTAGCACAAATTCCTCAGCCTTTTGTGTTTCTTGTATGGAAAAAGAGACAGTATTAGCTGTCCGTGCTCACCAGCCTGTCAGTTTGCAGGGATTACATAGTTCACCACTCCCAAGTGGGATGTGCAAATGACTTCTCTTCTTTACCCTGCCTCTGATTAGTTGCAAAACTGATAGGAACTTAATTTTCTTGAAGACCTTTGCCTCCTGATTGAAACTGGTTGACAAGCTAAGGAAGGAGAGACAAGCAGGCAAATGGATGTACAATATAATTAGATAACCTCTTTTTCCTCAGAAATGACACTAAAAATATGAAGCCATTCATAATGGAGAACTGGCAATCTATGAGGCCAGAATGCAAAGTTCAGGTTAAAATCTGATGGATGATACGGCTTATTGTCAGCCTCCAGAGATGGGACATACTAAAGAGTGATGGTAATTGAATTACATTACTTCCAATGAAATATAACCTCTAATGGCTACTCAGTGTGATGATGCTTTAAAGCCTTGTCAACACTAGCAATCCTAGTGCCTATATTTCATCAACTGTCAGCTCTCTTAGAAACACTGAGATAAGCAGGCCTTGGAGCAGATTTCTGTGTAGAATTGGCTGGACATTTTTAAGTGACAGTGTTTTGCTTTTGGTTTTGGTCAAAAAATGCAATTAATTGAAAATGAAGTTCTCTGATGGGAATAAATGTTCAGAAGCAAGGCACAATCCAACACAGAATTATCTCTCTGGCAAAGTAGAAGATCAATTTAAGCGAGATTAGTTTTGAGACTGATAAGTGGTAGACTGCGAAAAACTTAAATCAGTTTTTCACCTGCATCAAGCAGAGCAATCTCTTTAGCTGAACTGTTCTGTAGGACCAGAAAGTTGTCCTTGTGCTGTGAGGTGTATCCCTCTGCCTTGGTTTTTTCCCTAAGGGCTGTGAATAGCATCAGCTTTGTCATGGAGAAGGTGCACTTATGACACTGTGGCTGTGTTCCCTAAGGTGGGAAATCCACACACAACTGAATAGCAGCCTAAGAAATATTTGGTCTTGCTCTACATCAGCATTGCGGATCTAAGTAGGTGCTTAGATTCACAGCTTGTGAGGCATTCAGTACTTGACACTATTGGAATAGATGCCCTGTGTCTGACACCATCATACTTATATTCAAATTACTGCATGAAAAATACGTTTGGCATGAATCAAATCAGTGACCTAAAAGACTTCTATCCTTCTATATTTGTGTTTGAAACATTTGACACAGGAAGATTCTTCCCAGCATATTTGTGGTGCCACTGGAGATGGGACATATGGCAAAGCAGAGCAGCCAGGGTGGGTGATTGCTGCCAGTTTTCATGAAAGACGACAGTAAAGGCAGTTTCAGCATATCTTGATCCAGACATGTTCCTCTTAGCCTTCTCAAAGTTTTGCTTTCCTCATAGATCAGCTGCCTGACAAACTCTTCCCAACTTCCCACAGTTACACGGGGCAGTTTCCACTGCATTTTCTGGTCAGAAGAGCACAGTGGCTCTCATGCAGCTTTCAGGCAGATGTGTAACATAATGTGGCTGTTCTCAAATTCTTCCTCATGCCAAGGATTTAGCCGGGGAAGCTGAAAATACATGCACATGGTACTGCAGCAAAATCAGTGGTAGCCACCTAACAATGGCTTAGAGCCTGGTTAGTGACAGCAGCTTTCCCTCCTGTCTCATCTGTCCCTGCTTTCCCTTTACCTTGCCTTTCCCCGGCAGCCTGCAGCTATGACTCATCATGTTTCACAGCAGCTACTGTGCTTGTCGCTGGAAAGGAGGAAAAATGCAAACTACAGATAGGACTCAAAGGGTGTTAAGACAAGACATGAAGACCTTTTCCTTCCCAAGTGCCAAACAGCTCTTGCCAACACGTCTGGCAAGAACATTAGCAAACGTGTCTTAGCTGTGTTCCTCAGGGCCATGCCATGGAGGGAGGGAGAGAGGGAGGTCTTTCTGATCAGTCCCACAACCTTCGTGCTTTTGTGGGCTGCCCCATTGTCATGCTGCCCTTGGGAATATTAACAGCTGGCACCCATGTGGCAGGCTGTGATGTGTCCCCACACCACGGGGTGCCCATCATTCCCACTGCAGGCTGTCCTCTGAGGTAGTTCTGTGCTACCTCAAGCACAGACCAAGCAGGAACTTGGGACACCCTTGACTCAGCTGCCTGGTTGTCTCGAGCTTGTCTGCAGTAGAGAGCTGTGCTGCATCCCACTGCTGGCATCCCTGCCTCACTGATCTCCCATGGACATGCACCTGCCCCATTCCTCTTCTCAGACTAGATATAAAGAAATTTTTTTTTATGGTGGGGGTGGTGAGGCACAGGAACAGGTTGCCAAGAGATGCTGTAGATGCCCCATTGCTGGAAACATTCAAAGTCAGGTTGGACAGGGCTCTGAGCAACCTGATGTAGTTGAAGATGCTCTTTGCAAGGGGGTTGGACTAAATGAGATTTAAAGGTCTTTTAGAACCCAAACAATTCTATGAAATGCTGGTGCCTCCACTGCTCCTTGTGCCCTTGGCAGGTGGCAAAAGACAGCTCAGGTTGGATGCTCAGGAGGAATATTGGTAGTTGGAAGATCTGGTGCAGCTACCAGGAAAGCTGTATAGGTGGGAGGAGGAAGGCAGGAGTGGAGATGGTGGAGTTGTTGAGGAAAGGGGAAAGAGTGCTTGGAAGGAGAGCTCAGGGGAGCGTACAGAGAGAAGCTTCATTTGCTCACAGAGCAGGTGGGACAGAGCCAAACAGCCCAGATCAGGAACCAGGGAGGGAAGTTCCACACCTCTGGGTTTCAGACTTACAGGGTGTGTGCTGCAAGGTGAGATGTAGGAATGCTTTTAACAGGGTAATAAATTGCTGTCCTTCAAAAAGTGAACGGAAAGCTTGATCTGGGAGACTAAACTTGCCTTTTGCTCCTAAAACACTGGGGAGAGGGTGGAGGAGGAGGAGAGAGAGAGAGAGAGTACCGTCCTTGAAGAAACATGTTTTCCCAGTAAGTGTGCAGGGAGGTAACGATATGCCTCTTTATTGTCCCAGCAGGGCTGCACCTGCAGTGTTTTATGCTTTTGTTTTGGTCCCCACAGTCCTGGAAGGGCTATAAAGCTACAAAGACTGGTGAACAGAAATTTTTCTGACAAAAAAAGGGACAATTTGTCATAGTTTACTGAAAATTGCTTGGTGTAGGCAAGGATTTCTTTGGCTGCATTCTAAAAATATCTTTTATGTTCCTGTGCAAATAAAGGAAGGGAATTGTTCAGCCCTTCAAATGGTAGGTCAAGGTGCACGGAAACAACATGAAGAAAAAAGCAGGTTGAAAGTGCATGTTGGGAACAGCATTTGGCCCAAGTATATGATTACTACAGGTATCTAAGAACTGGATAAATAAATAAATTACCCTCCAGTAACATCACACTTTCCTTTTAAATACCTCTGATCTGAAACAATTCCATATGTTTCAGATTGATTTTTTTTTTATAATAATCTGGATTATCTGTTCATCAGTGTCCATTCAGGTGCCATGGTTGAGGTGAGCTTGGAAACAGGACAGTTTCAGTGCACAATTTTTGGAAAGAGAATTAAAAGCAATTTCCTTGAGTAAAGGCAGAGACTTCTAGGCTGAGAGTGGTCAAATCCCAGGAGGGATAATGGCTGCGGCACCAGGTTTAACACCCTTCTGCCTGTGTTATTATTATTATTTACAATAATAAAGTGCCTTCTGGTAAACGGTATGAATGGAGAGACAGAGGGCGATCCCTATGGCAGCTGACTTGCAAGGAGTGGTCAGGCTTTCTTCACGAGCAGCTTTGCTCAGGAAAACCTGGCAGTCCCATGATCAAAAACCCGATGGTGTCTTTTACTGACGACAGCGACTCGTGTCTCCCTGGTAAATCTGCTTTAAGCAGGAGACTGCAAGAAGCAGGCCTGTAGTTAATTTGATGGGCAAACTCTGAGATCTGAAGAGGCCCAGTTCAAAATGGTGATTAGGGCTCTCAATGTGAAGGAAACTTGAAACTTTGTCAGAGATGCAGAAATCCTGTGGAAATGGTATCCCAGCAAGGGTGAAACAGCACACAAGGATTTGGAGACTAATAGGCTGTAAGTGCTTGGCAGATGGTCTGCAGAGAATGGGAGAAGGGCAGGTTGCAGAAATACTTGTGTCTTAGAGATGTAGAAGCATGGGGATAAGATGGAAATTGCTGCAATAAAGCTGATTTGGGCCCTGAAATGTGTACTAAAACTTTTATAAGGGGAAAACTTTTTAAGCTATATACCTGGAAAGGGAACAGAAGTCTTTACCAACACAGTGTATTCAGATGGGAGTGTAAATGCAATACAGTCTGAATGTGGATGCTAACTGGGCTAGACCTGTTTCTGATAGACTCCTTTGGGTGGTAACATGGGTCTGGGGAGCTCCCTGTTGTGGGATGAACAAAGGGAGCAGGGGCAGCCAACACTGCTGCTGAAAGAAGTGGCTATTTTCCTTCCAACCATCCATCCCCCCCTTTTGCTGGCACAAGTGTTTCTTTGCTGCCTGGGGAATTGAAGCAGGAAACTGGAAAACAAATCTGGCCAAGCAAAAGGCTTCAGCCACAGTGGTTCCCTCCCAGGTCACTGGAAGGTGCAGCACAAAGGTGGGAGCAAGCCCCGGGTGAGGGAGTGTTTGCTTCCCTCCCAGGCAATGCAGGTGTTTTCCAGCCTCGAGTGTGGGTGTACCTCTGGCTGTGTGGTTTGTGTTTGGCTGGAGGGCTATCAGTCTGACTTGGGATGTGCTTGGGGCATTAGGGACATGCTTTTAAATGAAAGAGTAGAGGAGGACCTGGAAGTACGTGCGAGATGAGTTTACTGAAGCAGGATAAATAGTTTCAGGCAAGCCTAGTATTTTATTTTCAGTAGGAATTTCTTTTTCTAGAAATGGGAAATTGTGCTGATCTGCAGGCCTGTGTGAGGGATGACCCACAGAAGAGAGAGTTTGTTACAGTGGGTAAAATGAGTGTTAGTAGAAGTACTTGTATGATAGATGGTGAGAACTCTGAAGAGAAGACAGCAATGGGGAGTGCTGAAAAGTATTAGACTGGAGTGAAGCTATTAGTGGAGATTTTATGGATTGGTCCTTGGACTGGTTTTATTCCCTGGTTTTATTAGGGACATTAAACATCTCGTCATAAAAAGGTAGTGGTGTGTTATTGAAATTTTTTGCAAAGCTGGGAAGTATTTCCAGCACAGGAAGCAACCTCACAGAAGGGCCTTGGTGACCTAAAGTGCCTAAAATGTTTACATGTGAGTCTCAGGGAGAGCTCTATCAGTGCCACTGCATACAGCACTAGGAGGATCCAGTCTAAATGTAAAATGCAGTTGGTCACTGTGTTAAAGAAGATGAATTGAAACCAAAACAGGTGCAGAAAGGGCTTACTGGGATAACCAGAGAGATGAAAAGACTATCAAATGATAGACTGTAAAGATCTTGACTTACTTAGCCTGCAGAATGAAAACCTAGAGGGTACACTCTTGCTCTCTGTAAATACATTGACGTGTAACACCAGGGAGGGGAAAAAAACGTCCTTGAAATAGAGTGCAAGAATGAATTGTTTTGAATGAGTCACAAGAAAGCTTAGGCTGGATAATGAGGAAGATTGTGATTGTGGGGAAGTGGGATTCTGAGCTGGCCAGGGAGCTGGGAGAAGAGACATAAATACTTTCTCTGCACTGTACAGTAGGAAACAGCTTTGTGACTGTGGACATTTCCTTTGTGGAGAGTATATGTCTGAGAAAAGTCCTTGAGTTACCTCATCTACTTCACCCTTGCAGATAGCCCCTCTCAGAATCTGGATGGGCAGCCTTGCTGAAAGCTGGGGACTGTTAAAGGGTGTTCCCCATAGGTACCAGCGTGGGGAATGAGAGCAGAAACTGCAACCTGCTCAGCAAGGTGTGAAGGACTCTGTAGAAACAAAAAAGTATTTTGAGATGTGGGTACTGGTGTAGGAAGAATTGATAGGTCAATACATAGACTTAACACAGGTAATATGGGAGAAAGCTCTGTGAGAAACTGCAACTATTATGGTTGTTTTTAAACTGTGGCTTCAGTCTTTTTTAAATCAGAATTTCATAGACTATAACACACGTGTTATCACCAAAGAGGGACACTTACTAATAGTGTCCTGTGAGATAGATACTACACTTTTCCTCAGGTTTTTGATCTTCCTCAGAGGACTTAATTTCAAATGCTTACTAGGTCTGAAGATAATTTTATATGGGAGAAAACCCTCAGTGATCTCCCTGCCTTAGTCTTCAATTCTATGCTGATCTTGGATTCTCACTACATGCCTGGGACAGGAAAGCATCAGAGTATCTTCTATATAAATTATGTGTGTGTGTACATGCATATACATATATATTTATATATACATATGTTTATGTGTGTGTGTATATATATATAGCTAAGCTTTGGTAAAGCAAGATCCTACTCAAAGCTTCGTTTAATTATTTGCTTTCTCCTAACTAAAGATGTCTGAAATTTTGTGTTCTCATGAACACAGGAGACTAGAGGTGCTGCTTGTGGAGGCAGCCAATGTGACCTTGCAGAAATCCCCTTCCAGAAAGGGCAGTTCTGGTTCCCTCCTTGTGCTGCATGCTTCTGCTTTCTTCCATGCTCCAACACTGGCACTCATCTGACCTGTCAGAAGGTCAGTTTAGGCATATAAAGCCACAGAAAGAAGTTTAGCTTCCTGAACTGGCTTGCTGCCTGTTTGGGCAAGCACTAGGGCTCGGTGGGGGAATCAGGTGCAGCGTGGGATGGGAGAAGGGTTGAGCACCATGCTTTCGACAGCAGGGAGTTGTTAAAGTGGCATAACTGCATCGCAAACCCAAATCCTACCCAGAAAGCAAGAGTGGAACATCTTCAGATTCTTTTCTTTGCAGTTGTGTAGCTCCCCGTCACTGCAGCCCTGAGCGTTTCGGGAGCTGGCTGTGTAACCATACAGAGGTGTGAAAAGCTTCAGTGTCTTTGGTTGATCTGAGAATACTGTGTTGAAGTGACATGCTAAAAGCATCAGCAGCAGTGACACACTGAGATGTGCTTGGGGATTATTCACTGCATCAGATAAAGATCTGATGTGCTCTGTTTCTGATTCAGGAGCCAGTGGGATGTGAACGTGGTACTGTCTCCCACTTTGCCATTCATCATTTTCAAAGACAGAGTAGAAAAAGTCTGCCCTGTGGGGACTTCATTAGAGATTTTGACTAGGTTGAGATTTGCTTTGCAGTTTGAATGTGCTTAGGCTGATTTGGTGATGTGCAGTAACATGGTTCATTTGTGTTGCATTCAAAAAGCTTAAGAAATAAAGCTTGTTATAGTGCAAATCCATATTTTCCCCGTCTATGAAGCCCTTTTGTTTCTTTTTCATTCCTTTTATACTGGCAGATATCTGCTGCTGCTTCTGATTTGAAGAGAAGATTTTATATTTGTGTTCCATAGGCTGCTGCTGAGGTAAAACTTGTGTTCTGGTGTGGATGCTGCATACTTTTGAGGTCTGGCCCAGGCTGTGCATCTTTAATCTGCTAAACTTTTCAAATTTAACACATTTATAGAGGCAACTGTGACTCAAGAGAAATTTTGACTTGATTCTATTATGGTTGAAATACCATGGCCTTCAATGGAATCAGGATTGGACCTGCTCCTGTAAAACCACCAATTAGTTTTATGGTTGTGTCAGCAGATCCGAATCAAGATAAGAACTGTATTGTATTCATCATTTTAAAAACCTAAATCTAGACAGGGTTCCTGCCTATGAAAGTCTGCAATCTAGAGGCAATCTTTTAACATGTAATCTTACTTTTCCATAACAAGGGGGATTTTGGCCTGCTGAAGCCTTTGTTAGGACAGCATATCATGTATAATCTGAACACAGAACAGGAAAGTTATTGAAGAAGATTTCAGGAAAATCTTTTGATTCATTTTAGAATATACAAATGTTCTAAAGTTTAAACAAAATAGCAATTTTTTTTAAACAACTTTAAAAATCTGAATTATTTGGAAGAGCCATGTTTGCAGGTACCTGGGAGACCAACAACCTGGTCTTGGAGCTCTTCAGTCACTAGTTCTGTTGAAGTTGTTATTATGTATCTTTTGGGTTTTTTCAGACAGAATGACAACTTCTTTCATCAAAGCTGAAATTAACTGCATGACTGAAGTTTTACCCATTGAAAGACAGGCCCACTGGTGTGCATGCGAGGAGTAGGGGTCTTGTGGAGGAGCAGAGCCACCTGATTTCCTCCAGCATTTCCCAAAGGCTGGGTCAGCCATATCACTGACAACATAAGTCATGGCATAGCAACACCAAAGATGTGTGGATTTTCTGAGAAATATTAAGGAAATACTTTTTATTCTACTCAGAAAGTGAGATACTAAAAGTAGTGTATCCGTAACTTTATGGTGGGATTGCCCCTGGGAAAAGGAATGGGGGAAGTGTCCAAAAAGTCATCCCTGGATTGACCGTTTATGAGAAGTGTTTGCCAATGGAGGGGACACTGCTGTCCGAAAAGGGAAGTGTGACATCTTTTCTTCAGCAGCAACTGTTTGAAATGCTGGCCTTCCTTCCTGTCCAAAAAAGGTGGCTAATCAAAAGGCTTCATTTTTAAACAATTTAAACTGAATATGCAATTGAGTCCTGCTAGGTAAAGATCGTAGTGTGCCAATCCTTTGTTGTAGTGCCCACCAAAGCACTGTAGTTTTTAAAATTTCTGTCAAACTTGTTGGTTTCCAAGACTCCAGTGGATATGTGGCATTTCAGTGAGGATCTTTCCAAAATGCAATAGCTTATGATGCTGTGTTTGTTTGATGACCAGAATGACATCCGGAATGACGCTGTGATCAGTAATGTCCTTGTCCTCTGAGCTAGTACCTAGCTAGTAGCTTTGCATAAAATCTATAGCAAAATTTAGAGACAGGCTTTTGTTCATTAGTCCTTGACCAAATCATCTTGCTGAAAGAATAAAACATGAATTACTTTTATAATGTACATTTATATCACTACATGTGTATAATAATTATTTGGTTGCCATGGCAAAGTGTTTTATGAAGGGTCCTGAGCACTCTGCTCTTTTTCTGATGGCACCTTGTAGCTGAGAGACAAGGTGCTTCTGTAATGATGGATAAATCCATTTTGTGGGGTACTCACTGAATGTAGAGACTCATGCAGATTAAGTACTTTTTATCCCTCACTTTACAGTGTATTTCAGCATGTGAGTTTAGCTCACTTAAGCAGCACTTTCTGCTGAAGGGGGTCTCTATTTCCTTTAAGCCTGTGGTTCTCTGCTTAGAGAACCACAAAACAAGGAAAAAAATACTGACAAAACACTTTGTTCCATCTTAGCTGGATTTAAGGAAAGCGTGTTTTATTTAAAAATCTCTATCCGGTTAAAACCTTAACTGGTATTCAGGCTAAAGAGTGTGTGTAGCTGTGGGGTAGCAGCCCTGGTTTGACATACAGGTTGTCTTTTGATAGAAGAGAATTTGTGGAGTGGGGAGCTGGGGGAGGTCAAGTTACAGCTTTCAGTAAATCTGAGCGTGCCTGAAATGGTTCTTTTAGTTTCTTAAAATATTTGTTGCCTTTTTATCATTGCGAGGCTGATCCGCGTTCCATTTAAGCTGATGGGAGCTCTTTTCCCATCTTCTTTAAAAATTGGCTCTGGCCCCTGTATCAGATTGCATACCACCTTGCTTTCTGATTCTTGGAAGGGTTCAGCCAAGCGTTAAGAATTAGATGCTTAGATAACATTGATGACTGCAATTCTTTATTGTGCCAAAGGAATCAAAAATAAAATAGAGGTCAGAAGTGTGATTAGCAAATGACACAGTGTGGGCCTGGTCCTGCTGGTGTGGAAGGGAGGGGAACAGACCTGTGTGTTTATTTGTTTTCTAAGAGTCGACTTTGTCCTGGTCCTGTTCCGTTGAAGTGTGGGGAAGGAAGCTTGTCAGCTTCCAGAGAAAAGACACTGTGACAGCTTATGTGGCCTGAGATCTGTCCCTGGAGTTTTGTCATGACTTCCAATGGCATCGTGAGCAGACCCTGGGTGTTTAGGTGAAAATGAGTTTTCATCTCATGCACTTGGCTGAGCAGATATAAACCGAGCCTTTATAAACATGAAGCACGGCTGTTGATGGGCAGCCTATGCTGGCAGATGAGAGCTCAGGCACAGTGGGGTTGCTCGTCCCATAATGATTTCATGTCCAGGGAGAGCATGCTTAAAGCTTGACAGATGCTGCAAACTTGAAATCTCAAGGGAGAGGATATCAGTAAAACCAAGGGCTGAGGAGCTGGCAGTGGCAAAAATGGATGGAGGCCTAATTGGCATCTCATCCTCATGTCAGAAGAGCTCTGTAAACAGCCCTGGGACAGCATAGTGCTGTATGCCAGTCTGATCCCTCCATAGAAGGTCCAGATAGCGTGGAGAGCAAAGGAGTGGGAGAAGAGCAGCAATGGAGCAAAGGGGTGAAGCACTGAAATCCCTTCTGCACTGACAGTGTCCTGGGATTTTGCTGTTGATGCTGGAGTCTGCTTGCTTTGTTCAGGAGGCTCTGCTTTTCTGTTGTCTGCATCAGGATGTGGAAGTACCAGTGTCTGTATCTATGTAGGTATTGTGGCTTTTGGCAATCATGATCCCAAGGGAGTCAAGTTCTGCTGGGTCTTGGGATCTTTACAAGCTTTTTGTATGAAAGATACTAATCTTTAAGCACCATCATAACTTGAAGCACCCCCATAAGTGGGGATTGATGTATAATAAAAACTTTATACAAATGAACTAAGAGGTTTAGGGGAAAAAAGTAAGAGGAATACTGCATGTACTCTGTGAGAGTACAAGGTGGCCACAGGTAGGGAGAATGCAATTGCCTAACTGTGGTTTTGCCAGGACACCTTGCCTGATTTCCCTCATCTTATTTAACGTGCTGTGGAATATGAAATTTGTATGAGGGGCAGCATTGGTGCCTGACTGTTTGCTTGTCTCTCCTCTGGCCCTGAAGGATTTCCTGCTGTCCGTCTGAAAGGCTTTTGGAGAACTACTGACACAAACACAAAAAACCAGTCAGCTAGTCCTCTTGGCAGACCTTTTATTCCTCCATCTTTTTTTCGTGTTTCATCAAATTATCAAACAAAGCATTCTGGAAAGACACTGCTTGGAGAAACTCATCAAAGAAAGCTCTGTGACATTCACCAAGTCAGACACACAGTGTGCGGGGCTTGACTCACACTGTGGTCTCATTTGGAAAAGAAAGTTGTGCTGCTTGGACACTGGTATTTGGCTTCTCATTGTGGCTGGAGGTGGTTCACCCAGCCAGAAACTAACAGGCTTAGCATGAGAGTACAGACAATGCCACAGCAAATGCTAAACTAGACCTTTATTTATGACAGCTCTGGATGAGTGTTAATTATTAGCTGAACATAGTATGTTCTAGAGGCTGTTTGCATTACAGCATGGGAAGGGCCAATGGCATGTAAAATGTGTGTGTTGGTAGGCAGAACAGCAAAGCAAACTGCTTCGGAGGAGAACAGGACTTTTCTTTGTTTCTCTTCACTACACATGCAGCTTCTAGTAATGCCATGTAGCCATAATGAGGGATTTGCATGAAATTATTTAGGAGATTATATATTTAAACATGATTTTTATTAAGACAGGGTGGATTAACAAGGTATTAGTGTGCAGCAGGTATACAGGAAGTGCTGACTACGTCAAATATATTTCTTGTTAATAGTTATTTGGGCTTCTGGATTAGGTGTTTTCTTGTCTCTATTGAATCAGCGTAGCAGTTTGCAGAAGGGAAAACTATACATGGCATAAAACAGAATAGTTTGCTTGGCATGAAAGGTATTTGCTGTGATTTTAGGAATGATGGTCTGAAGAGGCTTTCTTTTGTCAGGTTACAAAATAAAATGGAGTTTTAGCTCCATAGGGTTATTTAAAAGAAAGAAAGAGTATTGATGTGTTTTATATGGGAACCTGTACTGTTCTTTCACCTACCAAGCAGCACAAATGTCTTACATTTAGAGTCATGAAACCATTCTCTGAGCAGTGTACATGTGTTTTACATGTTTCTACTTATTTACAATTAACTACTTCTCATGGATAACTATTTTAAAACAAGCTAACAAAAATTTCATTGTGATGGCTGTAACTATGAATTTTATTAATTTAGAATCTGAATTTTAATCAATCTGCCTGGAAATAGGATAACAATTGTTTTCCTCCCTTGTTAGATGGTGGAGAATGTAGGAAAAGAAAGGCGTCCTGGGCTTGCTAACACACTGACCAGGCATTAGCAGATTTCTGAATTAAATCTGTCTTGGGGTTTTGTCTTTGTGATATGCGCATTTTTGTACAATTCAATTATTCCAACATTCTGAGTTAAATAACAGGTTAAAAAACCAAACAGGTGATGTGTAGAAATGTAGCAAAATGAAAATCAATCACTTTGTAGTTGAATACTCTATGAACAGTCCTCACAGAAAACATGTGGAATGTGGTGCAACATCTGATTTATATAATTTTGAGGTCACCTCCTTATTTGGCCCTGAATTAAATGATTTGAGCAAGGCAGGCAGCCTCCCCTTTCACAGGAATGCAGGTTACTTTCCATAGCTGTTCCAGTTGGGTATGTTTGGTATTTGTGTCAGCTTTCGACAAAGATGTCCAGCAACTTTAAGTATGGTGCAAGGAAATATTTGCACTGGAAAATTGATAGAGAAGTCAGTTGCTAGAATAAAAGTATGCAAAAATTGCTGTATTGTAGGGCTAAATATTGCTCTTCAAATGTGCATAGAGGGACTTTCTAAAAGTCATAGCCAGAAGGAGAAATGTGATCAGGAAGCACCATATCCTTTCCATGCTGGGAGAGTTGTTTTTCAGCATGACTTTCCCATCCTAAGATGGTGAGACAAGAGGGTGGTGTTGGCAGGATGGACCAGCCTCACCCCTGTGTTATGCTCATTTCTGGCTTGAATAATGACATGCATACTTAAAATGTGAGTGTAAGGTAGTAATGTTACGTAGGGCTGTGGTGGTACATGGTTTGGGGTAGACTCGGCGGTGTTAGGTTAATGGTTGGACTCAATGATCTTAAAGGTCTTTTCCAACCCAAAGGATTCTGTGATTCTACATAAATGACTATCCTGGTGGATGCTGATTGCTGTCTCTCTTGGTACTAGATGAGACATTATTGTAAGAATCTCCCAGGGCATGGGGAGAAGGATATTATAGGATTTTAGTGTCCCACATTACTTACAGGATCTGATCCAAAGTCACCAACACTGATTTACTCCAGTGGTGTCTGACCACAACTGGAATTTCTAGGTCTCCTAGAAGGAAAAGGTTTGAATGTATAAGGAAATTATTTCATTTCTTTGAAAAGGTGATTGTTAATGTCCCTACCTATCTGGTCCCACATCCTGATTGCTCTGTCAAGTTCATGTTGAAGTATTTGCATTATGTTTATACATGAATTTCTGAGAATTTTGAAGAAGGACAAAAGAGATGTAGCTGTGTTGTAAGTGAATAGAAAGTTAAAATAGGATAAGCTTGTAAAATGAAGATTGAATTTGTGAGCTTGAAATCCATTTAACTCATCCAGAGTGCAGTACAATGCAAACCCCCTGATTCAGAGTCTGCTAGTTACGTGTACCACAGCACTGTCATGATCCATCAAACCTGCCAGATAAAGAGAGGCTATTTTAAAGTTTCTCCTTCAGGGCATGGGGAAGTACTGTTCTTGCAAAGATAGAAATTTATGATGATGCTAAAAAAAAATGCAGATGAAGTGAATAATTAATGAATTCACGACAGGACTGAAATATCTTCCTAAAATGCTGCTATTTTTAGCAGGGAGTTCTTCTGCAGTGCTTGTCATGTGATCCTATTGCCTTTTGAGAGCAGGAAAACAATTTGAATTAGTTTCTCTTTCCCCATGGACCTATATAAGCCCAGTATATAATACCCCTTGGCATCTGCTTCTGCCTTAAAACAAACACAGATGATTTTAAACCTCATGCAAAATAAAGCACTAATGAAATCTATACTTAATCTTCACTGCAGCTGAATACCTTTTATAATAGTTTGTACTTTTGAGGCTGTACAAGGGGAATACTGCAATGGGTGTAACTGGCAGCTGCTGCTGGTCCGGTAATGCTCAATGCGGCTGCGGTATTGAGCTGGCAAAGGACACGGAGGCAATCATCAAGAGGAGGTTGCAGGGTATGGCCCATAGATAAGGGTTTAATGTGAACAGATTTGTGCTTCTTTTGCCTATAACCAGTACAGACTATTGTTATGTTTGAACTGCTTGCTTTGAACTAAAAATGTCATAGTCAGAAATGCCTCTAAAATAAGTTGTCATATCCACAAAGGGATACGGTCACTGCCATAGTGAATTTTCAGGTGTTTAACACATGAAACCTGATCCTATCCAAGATTTCTCCTTCCTGAGTGGTAATGAGGTACCCAGTGCCCATTAAAGGGGAAGTCAGGAGCAGCTCACTTGCTGCCTTTCTTGCCTACTGGAGTTGCCACAGATTTAATTTAGAAGAAACCTCCAAATCCCAAACCTTTAGGTGTTTGGGAGGGCCTGAGGGGGACTCTGTCTTTGCAGCTCAATACCCAGTTTGTACAGGTGCAGAGGGGTGTTGGCTTCCTTTCCCCATTTGCACGGGGTTTGTTTCCCCCACATGGGATGGTTCCTGGGTGGCTTCTGTAAGGTGTGTAGGTCTCCTTGGACCTGGCTGGTTCCCAGTCCTGATGGGCTGCAGAGCTCTGCCCTGGGAGCAGAGTGCTTGCCACACAAAACAGCAGTAAAACATCTGGGCCAAAGCACATTGGTCTGGGAAAGGGTTGTGAGCTGAGTCTCAAGAAGCAGAGGTGGCCCCCAAGGCACCTGCAGCCTCACCTGCAGGCCTTGCTGATGGTGGACCTTGGGAAGCTCCTGGGTTGAGTTGATGCCTTAGGTTTTAGCTTTTATATTTTTCAAATTCTGTATTCCTAGTGTGTAACTCTGAAGTGTCCTGTAGCCTGTTAGCTGCTGTTCTCTCATGCTAAGATAGACATAACAAAGCCTCTCTGGG
>QWTY01006785.1:0-13532 GCA_008033365.1 Pseudorectes ferrugineus
TTCTGGCAGGCTCCTCCCCCCAGGGTCCGGTGGAGACAAGCCTCTGTGCTGCCACGTGCTCCTTTGTGCTGCCATGTGCTTCTTTGTCCTGTCATGGCATTCTGCAGGCACATCCCACAGCCCGCAGTGCAATTCCATCCCATCTCTTCCCATACTATGGCTTCTTGCAGCCAGATGCGTAGTTCCTTTTTACACAATTGCATAAATTCAGATAGTTAAAAATTTAATTAGTCCCTCAACTATATGCTAATCTGACTCAAAACTTGAAGAAAAATCTAAACAAATACAACCTTTGATTACTTTTTTATTCTGATCATCTCTAGATTTTTTTTTCCTGAAGCATTCTATTTTAATTCCACCAGCAGTGCTGTTACCTAACATTTGCTAACAACAACTGACAGCTCTTGCAAAAAAATTGGTTCTTTCATTATATGACTTTATTAACTTATGATAGTGATATAAAACCTCTTATCCTAAAACAGCTGCAACTTACATCATATGTATGAGCACAGCTATCATCTATTTCAGGAATACCCATAGCAGTTCAGAGACTCTGTAGTGCGTATAAGGCCTTTTATCACAGAGTTGTGAAATGAAGCAATTTTCTTCAAGAAGCAGAAAGAAAAATATGCTGTATTTAAGTTTAAAAAAATAATACTTTCATATTGTGATTATATTGTTTTAATATGTCATTATGAGCCTCATTCCTTAGGTACCACTACAGTAAAACAAACTGTATAATACAGCATGCAAGTCTAAAGGGATAACTGTGTTTTCTCTAAACTATACTCAGGTCTCCCAAAATGAGGCAAATTTGATTTTTGAAGACTCAAACTCATCCTGCAGCAGTTCTCAGATTCTTTGCTGGAATTCAACATTGACAGTGTTTCCCACTTCTCTGTTAAGACACTTGAGCGAACAGCAGTGGGACCCGGGGATCGCTGTTTTACAGGACTGGTTTGAAATCACAGGAGCACATTCTCAATCAACCACCACTGGATAAAGTATAGAAAATTCTGCTATCGAGAACATTACCTTCTATCTGTCTCAACAATCCTTTTATATCCTCTAAAATATGACTTTACTGTCCTCAAGGACTGACTTTTAAGTTATCTTATATGTGCTTGTACCATGCCATACAATTACATCTTTCAGAAACCCTAGCTTGCTATTATTTCTTCCTTTTCCATTTCCTTCTCAGAAGCAAGTTTATGTTGGCTATGTCTGACAAAGATACAATGAAACAAAAAGGCATAAACTGTATTCAGTCACTTGCAATATTTTTACTTGAAAAATAAAAACTCTGCAGAACCTTAAAAAAAAATCTTACCTGAAACTGCCGTAGACTATGAGGAGAATAGAAATCAGGAAGGTAGACACTTGACTGGAATCCACAAGGGAATATGCCCTGGAATTAGGAAAAAGAAGGCAGGTTTGTCATTGTGAGTGTCCATTTCTCCAGTGCCATTTGCTATTTCTTTTTCTTATTATAATACAAATAGAGAACTAGATGACAAATCATGGCAGCTCTCTCTGAAGTTCTTGTCTCATCTAGAACATAAAACCTGTAGCCTGTGAATTAATTTATTATATTCAAGGCTGCAGCATGAAAAACCTGTACAACCACCACAGGACAATTCAAAAGCCTTGTGGTAATTTATTCTGAACTCACCAGATTCAGGGTTTTTTCCCCTCAAACTCATTAAAATTGCTTCAATTGCAGCTACTGCAACCCTACATGTCAATAACAGTAACCTGTTTTCCATAACACTTCTTACGCTTTCAAAGTGGCAATATGGCAGTTAAGGCTCACTTAGTTGGGGGGAAAAAACCCAAACAAAAGAAACCCCCCAAAAACCAAAGCCCAAACCTCACAACAAGCTGCAATATGCATTTATTAAACCACACACAATCACTTCCCTATTCCATCTTGCAGATCACTCATATAATATGGGATTACTGATGGACATTTCAGCAGGAGGCTTAAACCCAGCTTTATCTCGATTGATTTCCTAATTTAACACACTGTGTTTAAAGCATGGAAAGATGAACATTAATACAGCACAGGCCACTGTGCTGGCGGGGGCACAGCGGGCAAGGAGAGGCTCTGGGAGTCACTCTACAACTCCCAGAAGGTTTTCCATAACTTGTGCTTAAGTAATGGAAAAGAACAAGAACTCAAAAGACATAACTGAGTATTTCTGAAACCAACCAAAAAAGCCTAATTTCAGCAAGGCTATGGATATGGAACAAAGATAATTGAATTACATGATTGTTCAAAATTAAGTATCACTGAGGAAATAAAAACTGAAGATATGAGACAGTTAAAGAAACACTCATCCCATTCCCAATTCAAAAGCAATTTAGAGATAATTACCAAACTGCTTGACACACAATTTAAAATACTTTCTTTTAATATATAAACACAAATGTGAATCTTCTACTACAGAAATTCAATATTAAACATCACTGGCAAACAGACTGCCTCTTTAAAATAAAATTATATACTTATGCAATAAGCTTTTAAGAAATTAGAAACTACTTTGGTTAATTACCATGAATAACTTCAACATATCCCCACACTAAAAGTGAAAAACAGGTATCTTATTTGCTCATAATGTTGGCCAACACATAAAGACAATCTTAAGCTTTATGGATCTAATTTTTTGGTATGTATGACCTTTAGTTACCAGGCTGTGGAATGGAGGTCTAAAAAGCATCCATGAAGATCAATATAGTGAATTGCAAATACATACAACATAATAACTCAGCACTTACAACCAGTGTACATATAAATGTTCAGGTTATACACAATATAGTTCACAGCAGATCATTTTCATGCAACGGTTACAGCTAAACTCGCACCAAAGGAAACAGCCTGAGGACAATTGTACTGGATTTATGTCCTGTTTCTAACTCTGATTTCAGAGTGAAACATTCCCTCATCCAGCCTTGCGCAAAGGGAAAGGAAAGCTTTGTATTCTGTCTGGATTTGAGAATAAATAGTGGAACTCATCTATTAAAAGAATATTCAGAAACTCCACATTTATGAGAAAACCAAAATTAATGGAATTTCAGATGGGATTAAACATGTCCAGGGTTATGCACTGAATTTTATTAACTTATGTTCATAAAATTTTATCTTCATAAATTGGCAAATACTTTTGAGATGAACAATGTTTTCTATATAATTCCTCATTCAGTGACAACACTGGAGGCTATGATGATTAAAATGCCGTTTTGTCATAATTACTAAACATTAGTCAAAACAACGCTGTAAATGTTAGAAA
The DNA here is from genome assembly GCA_008033365.1 of Pseudorectes ferrugineus. Taxonomy (NCBI): domain Eukaryota; kingdom Metazoa; phylum Chordata; class Aves; order Passeriformes; genus Pseudorectes; species Pseudorectes ferrugineus. The sequence goes on from QWTY01006785.1 coordinate 3,291, forward strand.
GGTTCATAAAACAGATAAAATAGAGATGATACATGGACCATGGATCAGCCCTGCACATAATCCATTAAGTTTTGTATTAAAAACTGAGGGCCCTCTGGTCTGATGAAAGAAACTGAAGAAATGCAAACCCATGTTAAACAATGATCTAACACATCACAGCCCTGCTGACCGGCTGCAGTGGTGCTCAGGACAACAACCTGGTGATTCTGTGCAAGGCAGAAATGAGAATTAAAGTCCTTCCATCCTGCACAAGAGAAGTGCAACAGTGTAACTGGAAACTCGTCACAGACCAGTGATGTTTCCTGACTTCTCCCCATAGAAATCTTGTAGCAGGACAACCTAAAAGCTCGGTGTTTGCTACCATGATTATGGTCTGGGGAAATCCATATTCACTGGTATTCCAGCAAACAGGGCCAGGAAGATACAGTCACACTTTCCTTCTTCCTGAGGCAGCTGGAAAAAGAACAAGGCAAAACACACAGAGTGTGACAGGCTGAATCAAGCGAGCACCTCGAGCATGTCCAGATTCCATCCAAAGTTTCCAACACAAGTAACCCACAAGCACCCTTGAAGAATAATTTTACAATGCCGAAGTGAATCTCATTGTAATAAAACCTCACATCTTTTAAACATTTAATTTCCCTACATTATTTAAGGTATTGCACAAGACCTGAAACCAGAACTGCTTCCTAAAATCCGAACCACAGACTGTATGGACAGTTCATTAAGAGACTAAAAATCCTTGATCCCAAATAAATACATCCTAACACATTAATCTAGGTTAGAGGTAATAAGCAAATGACTGTCACATGAAAGAATCAAAAAGTAAGATTAATTCCAAGTTTTTAATATTATTCAAAACGACAGTGACTTGCAAACCAATTTGTAATTTTAACCGAAATTTAAATAACCTTCTACAAGTTCCACAGATTCCACATGCACATAACTGCATTCTCCTATAGGCATATTTCAAGTATGTAAGTTCATATACTGTCATAGCCAAACAGCATCAGTGCCATGTTCTTCTCAAGTGGCATGAACCAAAACCCACACCAATGACAGTTTTCAGAAGTTGCAGTCACATTTAACCAGCCTTCCACTGCACATATAAAAATGAAACCAGCTTCCTTCTAACAAGGTATTTCTGTAAAACTGTTCAATCTTGGAACAAGTAATGGAAACTTATGCACAGAAAATGCCTGTAACAAGCCTGTACACAGTTGTCCTTTGATTTAAATACTGATTTCAGATGCAATTCTTATAATTTACAACATGACAATCTACAAAGAAAGTATTATTCTTCATCCTCAATCTGAAAATTAATACTGGATAAGACCATGCTAAAGGCTCCTTTGAAGACTGACTTCAGTGCAGTTCACCTGCGTGCCATGTTTCGAGAACAACTCCCAATCCATTTCCAAACTCTAGTATATGTGCAGAACACTGCTCAAAATACAAAGACAACATTGGTTTTCCCAGGGAAGTTCATTTTTTAGGATTCTTGCACTACCACACCTGAAATTCAACATCCATGTAAGGAAGCTGGTTTAAGAATTATTATTAAACAGGCTGTCAGATTCTTACTTAGTTAAGTAACAAATAACTAATTATTACACCCTAGCATTTAATAAAACCAAGCACACTGGTGCCTTAAGACCATTTTCTCAGCCAGCTACTGAGAGGTGACTTCCCAATCACTTCCTCTACAACCTGAGATCTCACTCTGAACCTGCATCTTTACATGGCTGAGATCAATTTTCATAAATTCTCTGCCATTAGGCATCTATTTCTGGCAGCTTCATGGGCAAGTGCTCACAACACAGAGCCTGCTAAGGCATGCCAAGACAGAGACACAGCAAGCACTGTTCCATAACATATTCTGTGTGTCCGCCCTACAGCCTCACAGTGAAAGCATTGTCCAGACAACAATCCCAGCAGTGAACTCTCCAGCCTGGCACAGACTGCTCCATAGACCTTTACCTACAGAACAATTCCAGGGATGCCCAGCCATTGTGACACACCACCACTTCCAAACAGTAACCATGCCAAATACACCACACCACTTAGAGCTGGCATTCCAAGCAGCACTCTCCCCTCTTCTGGGAAAAAATGAATAACTTCTGTATTCCCGAGGGAACAGAGACCCACTTCATTCCCAGCTAGGGAAGATGGTAACCAGCTAATGGAAGTTGCCACAACAACAGTAATAGCGCTACACTGGAGACACTTGAAAGCTCTTTTCTCTGAATCAGCAGCTGCAGGTCAAGCTCTTTTCCCCTGTCCCTCCAGGTCCAAACTCACCTGTCTTTGCGAACATTCACCCTACAAGGTCTCTGCCATCTGCCTACTGTTTTCCTATTATGTACTTTTTGGGGTTTTTTTTCTTTTGCATTTCCACTCAAGAAAATCACCCAGTCAATATAAGGACTGGTTTTCATGTTTCAGCTCTTCTTATCACCAAAAGATAAGCAGTTTCTGGGTAACAGTCCTTCCAAACCTGCAGAAGAAAGCCTTAGGCAAAGTCTGGTGATTTCTTTTGCCCTCTGTGTTGAGCAATAAGAATCTGCAACTCGCTTTTGTTCAATGAAGACCCAAACTAGGAACCAAACTGTCTCCAGATGACAGTGCAGAGCATTACCCGCAACACAATCTACCTGCCATGGGCAACCTGAAATGACCACAAGCCAACACACTCATTACAAAAACAACTTCTCACCTTCTCCAATCACCTGTTCTTCTTCATCCCATCTCTGCATAACCATCTGCAAAACCACACACAAAACCAGACTGGGGAACCTTGCCTGCCTGAATAATAATGAAGAACGAGTGGGAAAGTTTCTCAAGTGATTCAGACCCCTGATCTGGCCCATCTCTGGACATGAAATCAAAGAGAAAAGACTTTTCAGTGGCAGCATTAGCTTAAGTACCTCAAAATTATTGCTCAAGATATCAGGGAAGTTTTATGTATTTGGAATAAAAACCTCTTTCTGTTTGCACAAGATGCCTATTAAATTTATGATCATAAAAATTCAGCCCATCAACGTTTCAGTAGCAAATATCACTCCCGATTTCCAGGTACAAGAGAAATTATTGTGAAGAATTCTGCCAAGGGGAAAATGAGAAGCCTGTGCCCTGAAGTTTCCATAGCAATGCATGCTAAAGGCCTTGGACATGAATCATTCTCATACAAAAGCTGCTGTAACAGCAGCAAGACAAACCTTCCCTGCATGTTTACTGTACTTATACAAGAATGCAAACAATAGGGCAACAAATAAATCACATTGACTTGAAAAGTGCAGCAGATGAACTAACTTCACTAAAACTCACATGAAGAGAGATTGCATTTCATCACGTATTTTTCTTTATCAGTGATCAAAACATCCAAGAGTTCACAAGATTAAGGAAAACAAGGCTATAAAAGGATGGTGAGCATACTAGATAGGCTAGAGTACAGATGGATTAAAATAGAAGGGCTTTTGCTGTGTTTAATGGGACCAAGTCTACAACTTGCAGACATCACAGAATCACAAATTCACACTGGGAATGTAAGGAGATCATTTAATTCACTGATCTTACTCTGGGGAAAGACAATCAGTCATGACAGATGTTTACCTCATCTGTTGGTTAAAATACTAACTGGTGAAATTAGGGGACCTTCTTGACATGTAATATAAGTCCTTCTGACTACAATTTTAGTCCACAATTTTTCTCCTATAGAAAAAGTCCTTTTCAAAACTCATGGGGAGCTTTTCGTATCGGCCACGTCTGGGGTAAAATGGATCCATACATGAATCCACTTGCATATTTCAGTTTCTGAAAGATGTGGCTGCTTGAGAAGTGACCACACAAATACTCTTCAGCCCACATTAAAAGCCATGACTATTTACCCGATCAATATGGTATTCTTCACCTGCATTTCAAATACCACCCCTATAATCAAATGTTCACTGTCTCCTCACAAGGTAAGTGACAATAATCCATGCCCAACAAAACTTGCATCCCAATTCTCTTTGAAAGAAAATTCCTCATAGGTAGGTACCAGCATTGGAAGAGTGACGATAGAGCATCTCCCTCTCTGTTCTATTACTCATCATTCATTTTCAGAACTTGCTGAGGGCACACATTCAGTGTGAGGGTCCCATCTCAGCTGATGGTCAAACCTTTCAAAGGGAAACAGAAAAAAACCCCAACAAAACACAAAAAATCCACCAAACCAAATCCAAACAATCAACTTCTGCTGGAAATCTGGTGTTCAATGTCAAAACCAAGGATGGAGAAAGTTTCCACTCCCCTCCCTCCAAGGGTTTCATGTATTTCAAAGCTTTTTTAGTGTGTTTATTCTGTCAGTGATTGTCTTAGCAACAGAAAAAGAGAAAGTCAAGAAATCATAGTTGGTAAACTCAAGCCAAGTTGAAGAGTATTTTTGCACTTCCCCTGCCCCACACCGGGTTTTTGGAGCTATCAACACCACATAGAAAACAACATTCACCTTTACACTGCTGCACTGACCCCATGCCTGTGGGTTTTTCTGAATCAAGCAAGAATGTGCCACTCATGAGGAAAACATTTTCCTGAATCTACCTGCTTTGTAAGCTTTTAAAACATTCTACTATTTTATTCCTTAAAAAAAGTGTGAGGTAACTCAGTGATCAGGGCAATTTATTGCTAAGAGCAATTCATTTCTGATGCTACAGTACCTGGCATTTGTGAGCTACCACTGTAGAATTTTTTATTAAGACATGCAAATCAAACTCAAGGACTCCAGAGCACAGTCCTAGGGCACATGAAAGAAGAGCACTGCCATGGACATGAAGATCAATTACAGTTAATTGCACAAATACTCATTTTGGCTGAGGGGTGGACTCACTCCATAGGTAAAACCAATACTACTTTGCTATTTTTTCCCTTACTGGATTCCAGGTCAAGGGTATGACTAAAAAGCCTCTTTCAACTGCCTTATGTGTGTAAGATATATATATTTAAGAGCCCCCATTAGGCTTGCTGCCAAACCAAAGTTAAATCTGAGTGTAACAGTTAAACGTATAATTTTAAGCGTGAAGTCATGGTACCCACAGCTGTAAACAGATCTCAACACTATTCCGTTCTTTAGTGTGATTCATAGGAAAAGCAAGCAAATTGCCATAGCTTCGCTTACGTTAAAGGAATAGTTTGTTTTCTAAAGCAAGTTTACAATTTCATCTCACTGTCATGTGCAGATAAGGTCTGCTAAGTAGGAGTAATTCATGAAAACACGGGTTATGTAAGAAAATAAACTTAAAACAAGTCTAAAGTGAAACAAAACAAAAAAAAAGAAAAAAGAAAAAAGAGTAATATGAAACGTCCCACTAAAACCAGACTTTCCTACACAGATTCTGTTAGGGCTCAGGCAGGCATTTCAAACTGTAACCAGAGAACAGTTCTGCTGTTTACCAGAACTGAACAACATTTTCACGCTATTAAATACCATATATATATATATTTCTACACAAACAATTTAAAATCCCGATTCCCTGTTCCACCCTTTCCAGAAAGCTGCTTGCCTAAAATTCTCCCTGCAAAACCAAATTCTAAGCTCTCAACTAAATTGCTAAGAGCAAACACTCCTCTGAGTTCACTTTGAGAAGAAATTGAAGTATCCAGTAAGGCATCAGGAGACACAGTCTTGAAAAAAAAAATATTTTCTGTTAAAAACATTCTCCGAGCTACTCCTTTGGTTCACCTGTTTGCCAACAGAACAAAGAATCAGATGTTTCACAGTGTTTAGGAATTACAGCCACTGGAAGATTTCCAGATTTCACATTCAGCTTGGAGCACTCATTTCCTCGCAGGAATGGAACCACAACTTCCAGTCCCTGCATGGAAGCATAACAATACTTTACTCTTCAAAGGAGCATTATTCCAAACCAACACAGGATAGTGTCCATGTACCTCAAAAGTATTTTCAGCTCCTGATGTCCCCAGTGCTCGGGTGGAACCACAGTAAACAGGATACTCGGGAGCAAAATTTGCAATCAGTGGTTAATGGGGAAAAATTACACGCTTCAAATAAGTTGTACTGGACACACATATCTGAGTATGAAGTAACCTGAACCAGAGTAAATATCCAAAAATCATCCTGATTGTCTTTGACATTGTCACAGAAAACAGTGCCTTTTTTATTTCATACTGAATGGGAGCGTGGATACGTAATTTTCATCTCTTAACTAAACAAACACACAAAAAATACTTTTTTGAGGTTCCTTACGTTATTGAGGAGTGTTGGCTGGTTGATTTAGACTGGGTTAGGAGTTTTGCTCTAAATCTGACAAATGAAAAAAGATCTGGGAACCTTCCCTCCTTTCTCTTTCTTTCTCAAAGAAAGAAAAAGCAAGCAGTCATGAAAAGCAGGGCATGCTTTTGCTGCCAAATATAGGTTACCACCAGCCAAGGAATCCTCTCCAGGAGCAAGATTTTGAAATTGTACCACAAGGTTTTTGAAAATGTGAAAAGAACATCTATACAATTATGTCTGCAATAGGGGACCCTCACTGAAGAAACACCATTTCAATGAGTTAAACTGAACAAGAATATGTGGAAAAACACATTTGATATCAAGATACAGAGCTTGTTAGTAGCAAATGCTTTACATGATTTTGTATTTTAATCGTGTCATGTTTATTTTAATTGAGCTGTATCAGATCAGCCAACTTCTTCTAAAACACTGGTATCCTACTGCAGATCAGCCCCAGCAAACTGCTGAGCCAAGGCACAGCCCTGGTTCTGTTTCTTAAAACAATTATTACTTTTATGCCTTCTTGACAATTAAATCTGAAGGACTCCAGCTTAGGACAGGATTTGCCTATGTTGGTTTGAAAATAGAAAGCTTGAGGCAAGAAAAGTCTAACAGGCTCCACTGCAAATTGTATCCACTTCAGTTTGCCCACCTCTGACTTCAGTGGCATTAAGAGCTTTGCCAACAAACCCTGCTTTTTCATTTGATATTAAAACATTCATGGACAGGAGAAGAAAGTAGCGCAAAAATCGCAGCCCCGTTTTTGTGAAGCAAGATTTCATTCAGGCCAGCAGCTGCACAATCAGTAGGTGTGATGCAAAGAGGAAACAAGTCAAGATGTGGCCATGGCCAAGGTGGGAGTAAAATCCTTTTGGGAGCAGCTTACAGTTAGATCTGATTAAGCACATTGTAATACACACACCTGTAATCCAAGCTTTGCTGGAGCTAATGAAAATTAAACAAAACTAACCTTCCTATCTTCCTGTAACGAACTTTCCATGCAGAAGTAAGCACTGCTTTAATTAAGTTAATTTTCAAAACAGACCCTAAGTACTGTAGTTTCTGCAATATATGATAACATTTTATAATATTTTGTGCTATTTCAGTCCTTTCAGATTTGTTTTTCACTAGTAAACTGCAGACAACTTTGCTCCAGCAGCACAGCCCCACCACAGTACCTCGAGGCACTGGCCATTCACTAAGAACAAACCGCAGCATCAATAACAAATGGGGTATTCAGTGAGGTGCAAGAAATAGCCATACTGCATTTGCAAGGGACAGACTATCAGTTTGTTTAAAAGATGTTTGAGACTGAGAAAAAAAATATAAAACCCATTTGCTGAACTAATTAAAGAAACTGTATTGTCTTTAACTGTCTTCATAGTTTGTCGCTTTACAAAAGACTTCAGTTTACTGCAGAGGGTAGATTCAAGTTTTCCTGTAGTACCACAAAAATTGCCAAACAGAAGTATGAATACAATATTTTTGCAGAAGAATTAAAATCAGCAAATATCAGAACAAGATGTAAATATATAACTATGACGATGCACATAAATGTATGTGTGAGACATCTGACAAAGCAAGAAAGTTGCAGCTTAGCCACAAGAATGAACTGACCACACAGGAAGACTTTCCTCATCTAGAAAATTGTTTCCACCTTCCACAAATAATCAAAAGGAGGACTGGAAGGAGGGAGAAGAGAGGAGGTTAAATCAAGATCTGTTACACACAATCCTCTCTTGCCAGTGCCACAAGTATATTTCTTTATGTAAATGTTCAGATTCCAACAGACCAGTGAACTCTGCAAAGGTCAGTCCAGTATTTAGCCTACCCCAAAGACTTCCTGAAACAGCTCTTCTATCTAAATTACCACTTTCAACTGTATGAATTTTCAAAAAATAGCCCTTTTTACATCAGGGAAAAAAGGCAAATCAAGGGTGTGGTTACTGTAATTTAAGTCTACAGAGTACCACTGTGCAAGCTGTCTACAGTTTTATGCTAGACAGCCTCATCATGATCCGAATAACATCATGTTTCAAGAAGGGCCATTTGGAAATGTCAATGGTTATCCTTGGCACACGAAAGTTTTCTGCAATTTTGATGGCTAAGACCACTTTGGGTTATAAAGGTATCAATTTATATCCCAGACATATATGCAACCTGGAGTTTTCAATCACTTGGTGGTACAGCTCTGCATTACACAAAAGGCTGCTCAGTGCTGGGTTTCATTTTATGGTACTTATTCTAATTACAGGAAAAAAATAAAAACTTCCCCAGAATCTTCATCCTAGCCTCCCATCTATGTTTTGATCTCTGTAAGTCTTTTTACACTTAACAGAAAAGTTCATTAGAATGACTATAATCATATAAAACAGGAGGATGCTCCCTACTTCCAGTTTACACATTTCCCTTGAAGAATGAGTGCCAGCCTCTTCCACACAAGAATCCCCCAGTCCCTGACAAAGTCCCATCCAAGTTACACAGGAGATGTCTGTAACCCCACAGCTGCTGCTGCCAGCCCCAGCTTGGTCACAACACTCCACCTGGGCTCAGAGGGGGGTGCTGCTGTTACAGAAGACCTGTTGGGGCAGGGTTGGAAGCAACCACAGTGACAATGCTGACAAGCAATTCCTCTCATGACTCAACATTGTTAACACAGCTGCAACATCACAAGTTCTTCCATTCAGGCAACAGATCTCAGAGGACCCCATACCATAAGCTGATAAAACATGGGAGTTTCTGTAATTGGGAGTTAAATATTTGTCCCAGTCCTCACTGCTGCTCCATCTGGACCCAGAAGACAGTGATAAGCAAATACCTCATCTCTGTCTAACAATTAAGAGATTCATATTTACTTTGCAAGTTATTGCCAAACAATTCATGTACCACTTCTGACAATGTGTTCTGTAACATTGTCTATACACACAATAAATTATGTTTTCACTAAAGGAAAAACAAACAAACAGAACTAAACCCAACCTTCTCTCTCAAACAGTCAGAGAATATCAAAACAAGCTCATAGAATTGGACATAGCCTTATTTTTGAGTATTTTCAAAGTGTGACACTCAGACTTTAACTTTTTCTAAATTTAAAAAAGTGGGATAGGAAGACTTCAGCTCTACACTTGTTCATCTCAAGAACTACAAGCTACTTGGTCTGTAGTAGACCCAAAGCTCTACAAGAGTATCAGGTTACTTTGGCACACACACAGAAGTCAAACTAAGTTGAATCAGTCTATTTTCCAAACATACAAATATGATCAAAAGGCACACTGATAGCAGAAAGTATTATCATTATTCCTGATAATAAAAGAAAAAAGTGCTGGTAGGCGTGTTGGGGTTTTTAGTTCTCCTTTTGGTTTTTTTTTTCTCTTAAGGAATTTTCCTCCATACGCGTTGCTAGGAGACAATCACAACTGGATACGTAAGGGAGACAAAAGACTTGGCCACAGCTGGGGGGAGGGGTCCAGCTGGCTACTCTCTTTTACCTGGGGTTTTCTCATGTAGGGCAGAGATGCCTCAAGATTTGGACTGGGAAACAGGGGTTGGGGTGGAGCCCTTAGCGGTCTTGTTCTCTCGGCGTTCGGAGGCGGTCGCTGTGGGGAGAATTCATCACCACCGCGGGGTCATGCCTTCTGCTGCCTTTCTTCTACCGGAAAAACCCCGGGATCCTGAGCCCACCTTTCCCTGCCCTGCTGGGAGCCAGGCCGCCACTGCCCCGCCCCCGCCGTTCTTTCACCACTGCTCTGAGTCTTTGCTACGCTGTAGCTCCGCACCCCCCGCCCACTGAGAGGTCCCGGGGTTCCCACTGCAGCTGTGGAGTTTGATACATCTCGTCTACCACCCGGGATTTTGTGCTCATTCCTGCCGTTCCAGTTTGCTGCTCCCGAGGGTCCTGCTGGGGCACCGGGATCAGCTGCCCCAGGGGGTTTGTGAAGCTTTTCTTCCATCCCTTCCCGGCTCGGCCACGC
>QWTY01006787.1:0-20450 GCA_008033365.1 Pseudorectes ferrugineus
TGAGGTCTCTGCTCAGTCTCCTCCAGGCTGAACAGACCAAGTGACCTCAGCCGCGCCTCATATGGCTTCACCTCTGGGCCCTTCTCCATCATCTTCATAATCCTCCTTTGGACACTCTCTCTTAGTTTTATATCCTTTTTATATTGTGAGAAATGAGGGAAAAATGAAAGATGAGGGTAGGTGTCAAATAACAGCATGGTAAAGGTAACTCTCCTTGCTTCATGTTTCCTAAACAGCTCTGTTGGGAACCCTGTTCAAAAGCAAGGCTTTACTGAAAGGCAGTGGATATCAGTCATGTAAAAGATAATTCATTTTTATTTGGAATAAAAAGTAAAAGAATTAAACTTGAAAAAGCATTTGAATAACTGTTGTATTTGAGTAAGGATTTGTTTACATTTCTTAAAATTCTTTGTGTTACAACAGGCACCTGACTCCAAAGAGTATTCAGTGCTGTTGCAAATCTGCTGATGGTTCTGTGAAATGACAATTCCCCATTCCCTGTTTAATTCAAAGATTTCATTGCAAAGTTATTTATTTTATGAATTAGCTACAATATGTAAGGAATAAGGAGATGAATGTGAGCTATTATATGTATTTCTGTAATTTTTAATAGCAAGGTGCTGTGTCTTTTACTTGAGTGTGCATGTCTGATAATTGCAACTTAAGGTATTGCGGCTGTTTACAGGCAACCGATAGAGATTTACAGGAAGGTTAGTAAAGCAGCATCAAAAGGAAGCAAGAGCTATCAAAATTAGTTCCTTCTTAAATGTCTGAATTACTGTTTCTTTATTGCTTAGAAAGTCACTTGATTTTCTAAGCTTTGCTTAAAGAATTTAATATGTTTTGCAAATGTAATTTCATATTTGATCTAGTTTTGCCAGTGATATGTTCTTCTTGATAGCACAAAAATAATATCTTAGTTTGTGGCTGGATGAAATGACAGCTTTGCCTTTTAACAACCACGTATCGGTATCTGAGCAGAGCTCTAGACCTCCAGCTTAGCAACCTGTGATAACGTTGTTTAACAGTGCTTTATGACACACTGATTAGCAAACAGCATGCACCAGAGGCTTATTAAGCTGGAAATCGCTTTGGCCCCGTGATGTGATGCTGTATTTTACATCTTACAGGATTTGGGAAGGGGAATCCAGCATTTTTCTTTGGGAGGTGTATGAACGCTTAGGATAAGAAAAATACATTGTGGAAAAGAATATAGGGTATTTGAAGAATGGTTTCTGTTATACACTAGGGCAGAAAGATAAAACACGTTACATTTTTAAGAAAGCATTTACAAGATCTGAGTGAGCATAAGACCAGAGAGATAATATTGACTACTTGATGATTTTGACTGCCCAACCTGAAAATAGGGCTTTTTGTTTCTCTTTAGTAAGTGAAAATTTATGATACAGCTGGCTGTAAATGTATTGACTTTAGTTCTGTTTTTAATCTTCATGGGGTGTGCCTTTCAGATCCTTAACTGATCTTTTAAATTGCTTTATAATTTTGTTTTCACGTTAAAGCAAACCTCATTTTGATGGATAGCATCTAACCTAATAATTTACTTCCAAATTAAGGTTAAAACAAAAGGTTAATTACCTGCATGATAATATTATTGATGATCTGCTTTAGCTGTTCTTGTTACAGTGTTTCTGTAACTACTGCAAGGTGCTATTTCCAGTTTTCTGTTAAGAAGAACTAGGGGTGGTGGCATATCAATATTCACCTATCCAGTCCAACCTGACATTTCAGACCCACTAGTGAGGTGCAGCTCCAGTTTGTGTTAGCATTTCACTGGTACTAACAAGTTTCCCCAGCCTCCCTTTTACAACAAAATCCCAAAAAGGGACTTGCAGAAATTTCTACTGGTAGAAATTTTCTACCGTTTCTACTAGCAGAAAATATCCTGTGTCTGTAGGAATATATTTATTGGCTATTTCTAGACTACTTGAACTGCAATTTCAGTCTATAACATCCAGATTAGTTATATTCTAAATATGCTGCTAATTTCCAGAAAAAAAACAAACTTGAAATTGACAAGATTTAAGCTAACAAAAATTTATGGAATTTATTTGGACCATTTTATATTTCTCAGTGAATTTTTGTGAAATGGAGACACAAAGAGAGACCCAAACTTTCATAAATGCCATATATCTGAAGAAGGGGTATCCTGTTTTAAACAATCAAAGACTGTGCTAAGCTTTTTTCATGTAGTGGCATTACAGTAGGAGTTTTCCTCAGATGGTTATCTATGCTGACTTCAAGTGCTTTTTACGGCTGCTGTGTTTCGGACATTACCTAGCACCATGGTTTGGACCTCAGCTGAAATCCCCATTTCTTGGTCATTTTTTGTGGGGTGGGGCACTCTGGCAGAATGCCAGTTGTACCAAGCTCATCATGCCAGAACTCCTGCCTGTCTTGCTGAAACAGTCACGGAATTTTTCTTAACAAATTCTTTGGCACTGAGAAGTGTAAACTGTGACTGTTGAGATATAACGGGGTCCATTAGTCTATACTTCTGAGAATATTCTTTTCCAAAGGGTGGGGCAGTGGTCAACAGACAGGAAAATCAAAATGCCTGTAGAGCAGTTCTCTTCAGTCCAGCCACTACAACCTCTGATAAGCTCAGTCAGATTTCTTGGCTGTTAGGCTATCTGGAGAATATCTTCTTTTAATATAGTATGGTAATTTTCTTATTTCCAGACTCACCAAACTGTTTTCTGGAACTTTTTTTTTCTAATTATGCTAGCAATCTATTGTGAATTATTGCAATTTGTGTTACTGTTTGTGAAAGTTACTAATTTGACAATGACAAGTACCTATAGATGACCTCTAATCTCAGTGAATACAGGGAATTACATCCAGCTATCTTTTGATATCAAAATACGATGGTTCAGTATCTTCACTGATGTGCAAAACTGAAGATCAAATACATTTGACTGTAAAGAGAGACTATCTGGAAGCAACTGTGCTTCAAAACACCCATGAACATGTAATGAAATGTCCACAGAAGTAATTTTTTTGAAGAGAAAATAATTTGTGTTGTTGTTGTGTAATTCTTATATAATATGTTTTGAGAGGCCAGATACAACACTTCATTACTCCAATTTTGTCTCATTCTAGCTCTATTGACATTAATAGAATTGAACTGGTGCCCACATGAAATGTAAAAGTAAATCAGATGTTCTATTTTAATTTTTCCTCTTTGGTTTTACATTTATTTAAATTCCTTTTAAGTCAATGTCAAAAGCCTGCTGGGAGCAGAAGCATGTTAGACACTTGACTTCTTTCTTTCACTGAAACTGTCAGCTTCAGCACAAAGTTAATCTGCAGAGAGAAAGCAATTCTTAAGAAGTATTCCTCGGTCTTTTCCTCTTCTGTAATGTGTTGGTTTGTTTTTTATTTTTTCCCATTGTGTAGCACACCCATTTGAATTTGAGTATAAAAATACACAAAAAGTGATACTAAAATGTAAGCTTTTAAAGAAGAGACTTGGGTATAATATCTAGCATTAAGGATAGACTTCCCATTTCTTGAAAACACTTTGTACTCTGCCTCCGATATGTTCTTTATATATTCCCATAGCTATTTGTTTTCCGTGTTTTGTCAGCAATTTTCTCTTTGCTAGGTGTTATACTCTAGTTTCCATGAAAAGTTTGGATCTGTTCAGACGAAATTGCAATACGTGATGGCCAATTCCCAAGCATATTGCTTTAGCACAGGCAGTGGGGAAGTTTGGCTATAAATGTGAAGAAAAAGCAGTTGGAATTCTTTGGCATGAGAGATAATACTGTAAAAAATAAAGACAATTATTTTGAAACCTTTCAAAAGTAAAGAGCTCTTTTTTCCTATGTATTACGAAGGCATAACTTGCAGAACTGGAACTGAAATCATTAGGTTGTTGATCTTGCAGCGCCTAAAGGAGATAAATAAACATTTAATTTAAACATGTACATTGGAAGTTATTTAGAATAAATTTTTAATATTCTAGGTAAATCCATTATTTATTCACTGCTTTGGTCTGTAAAAAGAAAACTGTTTGAAAGAATAAGTAATGTGGAGAGAATCCAGAGGATAAAAACCAAGACATATTTTACAGAATGTTGAACTCAAAAGTAGCATTAAGATTTAGTTCAGAGAAAAAAGAGCCTGAAAGCTTTTGAGTGGAAAGACTTAACCTGGGAAAGGTTGAGAATGTAGTTTAAAACGAACTGTAGTGGTAGGACCAAGATCTCGTTTTCTCCATTTTCAGTTTGGCCTTTTGCAAAGATAAAGGCAGATGCAGCAATTGAATGAGACTTCACAACCTGCTGAACTTCAAGCACACTGAAGTAGCAGCTGTGTGTGTTTTATCCCCTGGGGCACACATTACTACAAGGTAAGACAGGGAGGTTGCATCTTTCTTTTTTATGCACACATTCTCAGGAGGTGGAATCTCTGTTCAAAGAGCAGAAGCCAGCTGAGGACTTCATAAGACTGTCAGGGTCATTAAAAACTCCATTTGTTCACTGTACCTCTGATTGAGAATGGACAGGTACAACAAAGAATTGAGACTTTTTATTCTTAGTCAGCATCTTGAAATCTGAGGGTGATTCTGAGGGTGGCCCATGTTTCCCTCCTTTCTCTCCTTCACCGCACATGTTCCATGTCGTGCTGTAGGATGAATTTTGTACAAATGAACAGTGCCCTGCAGAAGTCTTTAGTGCTCACACCTGCTGTTAACCAGAGGATATGATCAGCATGACCCACCTGACCACAGGAGACATTACAGGGGTAGGTGGGACTGAGGAGGAATAATAGTGACAAAATGAATGAATGAATGAATTTTTTGACAGGCCAGCTGCATCGTACATACGTCCTGCTTGATGTCATACTTGTTTCATTAAATGTTATTTTCATGGATTCTGGATTACTCATAATCAGAAAAATTATTTAGCCATCAGAGGCAATATGTTTCAAAGGAAGACAGTAAGTCTGGTTAGACAGACAAGCCTATAAGTGACTGAACTGTGTCGAAATTTAGGCTCAAAAAAAAAAAAAAAAGAAAAGAAAAGAACTAAACAACTGGAAAACCTGTCATTCTAACCCTATCTGTATCTTTTCACACACTAAGCACATCCAGGTGTCAGGCTATAGTTTGAAGTTAATGATTCATTTTTCTGTCTGTCTCAGCTGAATATTTTTGAAAAGCAGAAAAAAATAAACCAAAACTTTAAGCAAACTAAAAGCTCATAAACGCTCAGAAGAAGATTGCAGAGATTTAGTATATGCAAGATCATAGAATCCTAAAAGCATAGAATTTTTTGGGTTGGGAGGGACATGAAAGATCATCTAGTTCTAACTCCCCTGCCATGGGCAGGGACACCTTCCAGTAGACCAGATTGCACAGAGCTCCATCCAGCCTGGCCTTAACACTTTCAGGGAAGGGGCATCTACAGCTTCTCTGGGCAACTTGTGCCAGTTTCTCAGCGCTCTCATAGTGAACAGTTCCATCCTTGTAACTAATCTGAATCTGCCCTCTTTCAATTTAAACCCATTCCCCCTCATCCTATCACTACATGTCCTGCTTTTGTGTAGGCCCCATTTAGGTACTGGAAGGTGCTATAAGGTTTCCCCAAAGCCTCCTCCCCTCCAGGCTGAACAGCCTCGACTCTGTCAGCCTGTCTTCAGATGTTACACCCTCCTGATCAACTTAGTGTCTTTTTTCCTGACTTAATCCCACAAGTCCTCATCTTTCTTGTGTTGTGGGCCCAGCACTAGAAAAAATATTCCAGGTGGGATCTCGCAAGAGTAGAGTAGAGGAGCAGAATCAGCACCCTCTCCCTCTTGCCCATGCTGCTTTTGTTGTGGCCCAGGACACAGTTGGCTTTTTGGACTGTGGGCGTACATTGCTGAGTCAAATTGAGATTCCTGTCCACCAGCACCCCAAGTGCTTCTCCTTAGGGATGCTCTCTTTTCATTCTCTTCCCAGCCTGTACTTGTGCCCGGGATTGCCCTGGCCCAGGTACAGGACCTTGCACTTGGTTTTGTTGAATTTCATGTGCTTTACATGACGGCCCATTTCTCAAGCCTGTCCAGGTCCCTCTGGATGACATCCCTCCCCTCCAGTGTGTCGACTGCACCACTCAGCTTGGTGTTGGTGGCAAACTTGCTGGGGGTGCCCTCAATCCCACTGTCCATGTCACTGACCAAGATGTTAAACAGCAGTGCCCGTCCCCATACCAACCCTTGAGAAAAGCACTGGGGCATTTGGAGCTGTTTGGAAGTGGACAAAGCTTCGTGTGTAGATATAGAAGAAGCAGCAGTGAAAAACTGCAAAAGCAGCAAGCATACATTATTAAACTGGTAGTAGAAAACAATACATAGGTAATGTTCTAATTATCATGTTTGATATCAAACTTTTGAATGTTACAATTTCTAATCATATTCACTTCTGGACTTTTTTTGTTCTCATAAGATACCCAGCTGTTGCATGTATTGAACACCTAGCATGTCTGTTCTCTTATGCTGCATAACAATTTGTTCTGGATACGTCAAACTTTAATTGGTAAGCCAACAATTCCTTGCTTTCTGCCTCAGCTTTATCGGTCCATGGATTTCAATCTCTGAAACAATGAATAAAGCATTTATGGTCTATTAAGTTCCCTTCAGCCTTTTATTTTTTCTGATAATTATTCTAAAAAATTGCTTCCAGAATAATTTCTCTCATATGACCTCATAAAAGCAATTATAAAATTTTGCAATATATAATTGTTACTTTTTTTTTTTTTTCCCCCCGGAAGCAGTCTAAGGCATCAGAGAGAGTTCAAAACGTAAAAGGCCCACCCCTGCACTGGCAATGAAACAAAAAAAAAGATGCTAACATTGGGACAAGAAAGCAGTACTTATCTACCTCTCAGTAGATACATAACTTGGAACCGATTCTGTCTGTGCATGGGGATTTTTCCCATATGAAAAGTCTTTGATTGGTCCTTCAGTGTCCAGGAGCTAAAACTAATTCAGCAGCAGTATGCAAAGGTCTCCATTCCACATGAAGATTCCTATTTTGTTGATGGTATAGGGTCTCAACTGGGAAATTTCTCTCACATTTTGGTTCAGTTGGTCAGCAGGATTAAAATCTACCAACTTAGAAAGAGAGGAGAAATACACATTTCATTCATTTCACTTAATTGCAAGCTTTCTATAGTTACCTGTAGCACCTGCTCAGTCAGCATAGGTGGCTACTTTCCAGAGTGCAGTTCAATTTTAAAAAATTCAAAAGGAAAATTTTCTAGAAACTTTGACGTTATTCTGGATTTAATTTATTATATAAACCAAACCCTGTTTTATAATAGGATACAGAGAATGCCACTGTACTTCCAGTTCATTCTACACTGGCAGGCCCAACAACTGTGTGAAATGACAGCCAGAGTTGTTGACGTTACATATGTTTTAAAATGCCCCCTTAAGTCTTGTAAGTCAGGTACAGATGCCTCACAATGAAGGGAGTAATAAAAATATCCCTGTTCTCACATTTGTTTTAATGTAGGAAGCCTATTTTAGTAATAGTATAAGAGCAACTCAAAACAGGAAAGGTGGGTTTGAAGAATAAAAGACATGATCAGACTTCTAGAAAGACAGCTGAGAGTGGAGTCTAGCTTTGCCTGCATCAAATACTTGTTCTATTGGTTATGACAGTGTATTTCATCTTGTAATCAACACTAGTCTTGCACTTTACAGACTAATAAAATGACTGGATGCAAAAACAGTACTCATACAAAAAGTTCTTAGGCAAACACATTTTTACATCAAAACCCTGCTCTACTCTCTAGGGGATAAAGTACAGCTCCATTGTAATTTAATCCTGACACAAATTTAATCGTGACACAAAACCAAAAACTGTAGCTTTATTGTTGAGGAGTCATAAGTGAAATTAATTCTCTTTCAAATTTAGTTGTATTATCCCAGGTATCTTTTCTTTTTCTAAATTTCAATTGCTACCACAGTAAGTTGCACCCAAAACTGAGAAGCATATGTGGTGCAGAATGTATGATAGTTACCATATTGGTTAGCATAAATAAAAAAAGTGAGGTAAAGTTAAAATATCTTCTTAGGAGATATGGTAAGAAACCCAATAGTACATCAGAGAAGCTCAGGTGGGAATACAGGTCTGTGATTTACTCTGGAATGTCTAATGATCAATAACATATTTGGTTAAAAAAAATGATTCCAGGAAGAGTTGCTTCACAGATGGCAAAAGGCTTTTCTGGATTTTAACCATGTCCTATTTGCAGTCTGTCCTTCTGGTTTAGGAAGGGAGACTCAACATTTTCCCATTTAACATTTTCTTCTGTTTTCTTAAGATCGTTTAGTTCGTTGATTAATACATCTGAGAAATTTAGTGAAATCATAAAAAATCTAAAGCCTTCCAAGGCAGAACTGGGAAAATTAACACATATTTGTATGATACCAAAGCAGCAAAAATACCTGTACCAGCTCCCAGGCTAAATTTGATTGAGACAAATTATAAATCCATAAGACAAAATAAGCTTTCCCCACACCATTTCTTTTTCTATAAAAAGACAAAATAAACTTAGCAAAATCAAACTAACAATACATAAAGTAGTTTGACTAATATTTGCTCTTCCAATAAGTCACTTGTGATGAAAACACAAACAAATCACAAACATTAATAAACTAATAATACAAGCAATTATAGTGGCAATTAAAAATTCCATTGGGCCCACACAGTTCATCTGTTGACAGGTTCCTATCAAAAGAAAAGTGAAAATTTGCCCTAATACAGACCAATTACAAAAAGGAAGGAAAAATTTCTTGTCTGGCATAATGCTACTAAAGCAACGACTTCAGTTTGAAACGCTGGCACTTCTGTATTTATCACAAATGTAACCAAAAAGCTAAAAGGGCCTAAGATAAAAATGATGATCACATCTTCATGCTCTCTGTGAGCCTTTTCCTGTAAATCTGCTGGCAGTTCCCCCACTCTGCCTTTCATCTGTGGGGTGCAGGCATTCCTGGAAAAAGAAAACCATACAAACTTCCTGGCACATTACCCCTTAGTGAATCAAGTTTTTTAACTGCATGAACTTGATATCTCTTAAGTGTAGTTTCAACTTCTATTACATGAAGTGCTTGTCGTTTTCCTCATACTTTCAGAGGGGTCTCCTCTACTTAATATCATGTCTCAAGGGAGTGATACTGCCTGTAAAAAATCGACAAGTGCTTCGTCTTGTGACTTAGGGAATGCTTTAACTGCTTGAACTGGGTTTCTTTTAGGGTTTTTAGCACATTTCTATTTCTCACCCTGGAGCCATGTATTAACCTTATCAGTTTGGCAGATAACCCTTGCTTCACTTACTCCAGTGATTCTAACTCTTTGCTGTCTGGCATCCCTCTGCATTAATATTGACTGGATTTTGATCTTGACTGATTTATGATCAGATTTTGATCTTGGAAGCTGTATATGGCACCATTTCAGTAGCAGTTTGCTAACCCAGGCAGTCATTTGTGGTTTCAGTTTTAATTAGGGTTGACATGCTACCTCCTCATCATCAGATGTCAATGCAAATGTTACATTTTGCTCTTTATCAGAACAACAGACTTGTTCACCATGTCTCAACTCCTCCACTGAGCAGAACAAAAGGTCTGAATTATTAAACCATGTTTCAGGAATGTTTTATGGGTTCTACATCCTTCAATTCTTCCTGTAAAATTCTCTCTCTCACTGCATTCCAAAGTTCTGCCTGAAGCTTTTGGTCACAATCATATGTGGCAGCAAGCAATGCCTCTTCCTGCAGCCTTTTTTTTGTTTTCCTCATTTAACTGAAGGAACAAGTCTTTCACAAATCTTGTAAAGATAGTATTATCTCATCTCAGATTTTTGCATAATCAATTGCTCATTATCCCAATTTTTTCATGCCAACTCCACTCCAGGGATGTAGGGCTAATAACAAACTTTTCAAGGAAGGACAACAAAATATTTTCTTTACACTGGCCACCCACAACAGCCATTTTCCCCACAAGTTCTCCCACAACCCCCTCAGAGGAAGCTGCGACCAAGTGTCCAAGAGTTCCTGCAGAAGGAACCACACAACCTCCCACAGAGGGAACTGTACAATTTTAAAAGGCACTTTGGGTCAGGGAACAGTATCATGCAACGACTACAGCAAAATAATATTATGATCTCAATATTATGATTATCAGAGAGATGCCCCTGCCCTAATTAAGGTGCAAACAAGACCACACAGCAAAGTCAATAGTACAGATTTTGTTTTACAGTAAATATGAGGTAAAGAGAGATAGAAATAGGAAAGGGAAGAGCGGGGAGAGAAAGAGAGTGAGAGAGAGACAGATTAAGTAGAAAGGTAGTCACTACCCTGTGGATCCAGAAGTATCCCATTTGTCCTCTTCACCCTGAGCTTCTCAGTGGTGAGGATCCTGTGAAATATAGAGTTCAATAGGTTAATATACATTCAGCTATATGTGGGAACACCCAAGCACCTTCCTTGTGAGGGGGATGTTTTACACTGTCTTTTACAGCAACATTGTGGATCACGTGCAGTCCTCTGCTGGAAGGCCTCAGCAAATGAATCTGGGGGCTGTGGCCTCCCCTCACCGAACCCAGCCAGGTCTTACTTTCAACACAGCTGCTGAGTTGGCTTTCCACATGGATACCTTCTTCTCCCCCCAGCCTTGCTTATTTTTGCTTAAACCTGAGATAATTGGACAATAGTACCACCTTTACCTCATCTCAAGTTCCTGTCAGGTGGCTTAACTCACAGTCCAAATTCCTGTCATCCAGGAGGCATATTCAGAGGAGGAGGAAGGAAGGAGAGGGAAGAGTATGGGCATCAGTGGCTCAGATAAGCAGTTGCTTCTTTGCATAATTTGCAAAGAAAAGTCCTTTAGTAATTTTAACAGTGTTTAAGACAATTATGATTTTTAAATCTCTTGCATGTGGTCACTAAATTCTAGATTCCAGGTTCTATTTAGAGGCTAATAAGGTTAAAAATAATACCCTTTGCTTCTACTTGTTTAGTGATTTTGCTGGTGACTTGGCTGACTTTAAATAATTTATATTTTGTGAAGAACAGAATGTAGAAGTTTTCAATTAGATCATACTAGCACACTAAAAATTGCATTGTAGTTAAGAGGGAAAACAAAACAAAACAAAACAAAACCACAAAATTCACACAAACCAACAGGTCCTTCAAATTAATTTTTTTTTCATCTCTATATTGTGTTATATTCAACAGCATCTGGGACACTACAATAACTGAGGAAGAGTTTTCATTAGGTGACTGCTGTACATGGGCAAAGGGAGAGGGGAAGGAAGGAACACTGCATGATGCTGGTGGACTAAACAGGGACAGTAGAACTAGCAAAAAGTTTCTGACTCAACATCTCTGATTAAAACATGATCTTCTGGTTCTCTTTCCTGGCTTCCCTTTTGCTCATATCTGTTTTGCAGACCCTTTTCTTTATCAAACTCGTAATGAAACTGGCATTTGCACATTCCCTTGGTTTGCTTTTCAAACACTAGCTGTGGCAGTGAAATATGAGAGCTTTATTTATTTATTTATGGAAATATGAGAGCTGAACTGACTGAACATGCTTATGTGGATGTGCACAAGACACACATAAGGCTCACAATACTTGTTCTTTCCAGAGGGGTATCTTCCCTTAATGAAATTTCTGTAGTTCGCTGCAGCACAATTATGTTCAGTAAATCTTGTCACTAAATCAAGCCTTGTACTTTCAAGTAAGAATAACTAGAATAAGATTTAAGTAAATGTCAATGCAACTGTTCAAAATCTGCAATTGTACTTGCACAATTGCAGTCCATACCACAAACTTGCAGCCAAAATATACTCCTGTATAGACTCTGTAGCCTGCATTACACATTCTTTTACTAATTTATTACACCTGAACCTCAAATTAATTTTTCAGCAAGCAGAGCATTTTACAGTATATGACAAGTGTATATAAAGTTCCATGTGTTCCTCAGTGATATGCTTAGTCATGCCAAACATAAGTTTTCTTAAAATTAAAAGATTTGGATTTAAAGATATTTAAGAAAAAAAAAAAGGAAAAAGAGTGAAAAAAAAAAATTCTGGTCATATACAAATATTATTCTTACCCTCTCCAAATTAGGTAAATTTTTTTGTGTGTTCCCTAGAAATAAAATTCACTTCAGCACAAAATAAGTAGAAATTCTCCAAACATTTTTTTCCTCAGAAAGTTAAACACAAAGGTATTGATAGCAAGACATTATGCAGTCCAGAGAGTTTTCTGATGTTCCTTTTTGTATTATTGTTTTCTGAAACTATTCTATTTCTTCTAGTTTTATTTTAAGTTTGCATCTTTCCCCAATAACTTAACAAACCTAGAATTCAGAAAAATTAAATTTACAAAGTCAACTTTTGACATTCTTCTTCTGATTATCAGCATCAGAAAAAGTTCTCATTGCAGCAAAGGAGAGTTTGATAGTGACAGGGCTAAATATACAAAAGAAAATATATTCAATTTAGTGATAATACTAAATCATATTTCATAATTTAGTAATCAAAACATGTTGCAGGTAGTAATTAGCCCTAATATCCCCCTGTGATCTTATTATAATGCTTTTACACAGGAAAACACAGACAATTAATTAACAAAAAGTCATTTGAAATCAGTGCTGGAGATGACATGATAGTGTCTGAGCACCCTCACTGTTTACCGTGTGTGATAACCTCTATTGCATAATTGGAGGGGTACTAAATTTTCAGTGATTTAATTTTGAACGATGGCATAAAATTTTAAATGAATATCTTTGCTTTACAGATCTCAAATTTACATTTTCTTCTTCTTTTAAGAATACACCAAGTTTCTAAATTCCCTAGAGTTCCTTTTAATATTCCTAAAGGGGGAAGTGACACAGAAAACTGCAGCTGTTGGGCAATTAATTAGGTACAACCAAGTTTATTCTCTTAACTCTGATTTACTTCTGTCTCCACCTATACTCGTCAGAAGTTAAAGCAAAGGTCTGCACAATATTAATCAGGGTAATCAACATAACTGTGTGCAGCTTAACATAAAATGTCCAAAAAGAACATCCCCCTGGCTCAGTAACCGACCTGAAGATTAGCTGAATTAGTAACAACACATGGTGAAAAAAATAGTCCCAGGGGAGCTAGCACTGCAGTGAAGGTTGGTAGGATCTACTGCAGATTCAAAAAAAAGTCATTTTACAGTACTCTGGGAAAGATTTCAGCAGCGTGAAATCACATGTGTATAGACAGCAAGTAAATTTAACTAGAAGGCTAGTCACTAGAAACTAGTGATGGGAGCAATACTAATAATGCTTCAAACCTGAGATATTCCCCTTTTTAACACAATAGAAACTCTAATGACATAGTTTGTTTTTGTATAATATTTTCATGCGAAATATTTTTGAAAGGCTTTTCCAAACAACGTACACTAGGTAATAGTCAATTTTTAAAAGGTGATAGTCAGATGCAATCCCACTTTTTTTCTATATACTCATTTTAATTTGCACAGAAATGAATAGCACCTACCATGCGAAGTAAAATTCTCCCCTATCCTCTTCCAAAATCTGTATTTCCTACTGATTTGTGAAGATTGACAAGTTTTTGGCATTTCTGGGTCAACCTCACTTTATTTGGTCCTGATTTTTGCCTATTGCATTCTTTATTGGAAGTCTCCTTGTCTGTCTGCATACTTGACTATGAAATAGTATTGTCAGCTTGAATTTTGCCTCTGCCTTGCCATGGACCTGATCTAGTAACAACCTGTCATACAGCAGCCTGATAAGCAGCCCTGTGCTTCCTTGTGCTCCCTAGCCTGCCTGGTCCTAATCCAATGCCTCCATGGTGGGTGCCTGTTGGGGGAACAGCTCTGGAGACCTGGTTTAGCCCCATCAGGGTCTACCAACACCTGAGGGGATTTGAAGTCAACTAACATATCACTTCCAGAAATGGGATTTGCTTCCCCATATGTGTGCTTCAAAGCTTGAAATTCCACTGCAGTGTCTACACTGTGGCCCTCTATCCTAACCGCTTCTTAGGTATGATCAGGTCCTCCAAAAACACCTGCAGGAAGCAACTTACTCTCCCAAGGTGTTTTGAGGGGTTTTTTTTTAACTTTTGACCTCTGTTTCAAAACAAAGCCATACTCCTTAGCTGAAATTTATAAGGTACTTAAAACCAGGCAGACTTCCTATATACATATATATGTATAATTTCTATTTCATGTATGTTTATATGCATTCTATGAATGCTTTCAGAATTCTTTCTTCAGATTCCCTATGTATAACTTTCTTGTGAACAGAAAGTTTATGGCCTCATAATTAAAACACTTCTACTTCAGGCAAAACATTTAATTCCTCTACAGTCATTGTTGGCAGTTATGACTTTTATGTAGAGTTACTCAAATATACAAACAATTTTCTGGGAAAAAATGCTATTATTTTTGTTCTATTTTCACTGATATTTTTGTTGGAAATATAAAAAAAAATGCTTTCAGCTTGCACAGTTACTTTCTTTCTTCTTTTCAGCCACAAACCAAATAGATATTGAGGGATATATGGATATCTTTTTCCTAGAGAATCTTTTTCACCATGAAATAAATGAATATTCTCTGAAGATCTGTCTTCCTTTAGTTATCCTCCTTTCAAAAACAATAACAACAAAACTACTTCAGTGATAGATTTTTTCTATCACCTGAACTTTTTCTCTACCAAAAGTTAATTGTTATACTTAAGGAGAAATTTTTGAACAAGTGCAACTATTTTAAAAATAATTTTTTTAATAATTTAAAGGACATGTCGCTGATTATTAGCATCATGAACTTAACATACCAAATGGACAAAAAAAAAGGTTCATCTCAATTGTCAGACACTCCAGCAGAATCAAGGGAAGGAGAAAAGAGACAGAAGGAGAAGGGAGAAATGAGAAAGGGGAAAGCAGAAAAGGAAAGGGGAAAGGGGAAAGGAGAAGGAGGGAATGGCAAGGCAAGGCAAAAAAGTAGCATATATAGAGTTACAAACCATAAAACACAATGAAATATATATATGTACACATACACAAGCACATATAAAGACATTTGAATTCTTATGAATCTGGTTTCCCAAAAAACATCAGAAAACAAAAAAACTAGACTGTTATGTTTCACATCAGCTTTCCATGTGGTTGTTTAAGAGTACAGTTTTACAGTAATTATAGGCTACACACATCTAGGGCAAAACTTCTCTCTCATATAAAACACAAACTTGAATCTTCTTGCATTTAGGCAAATTAAATAATGAAAAGCCTTTGATAAAAAAGGAAGCTATTTTTACACAGAAAACTACGTTTTGAAACTATTTTTCCCAAGGAACAGATGGTTTTCTTGACAGGAGAATTTTTTCAGATCAGGTGTGATATGACATGAAGTCCTTTTAAAAATGAAACCCAATGTTTTGTATGACAACACACAGAGGTCTAAGCCTAAAACTAGTAGACAAAATAAATAGTAATAAAAACAAGAAAAAAAATGGAAACACTAAGAAATAACTCTGTAGGCATCAGATTGTGAAGAATAGCAGAAAGGTTGACAAATAAACAAAATTAGAACATAAAAGCAAAATTTATAGTAGTTATATCATTCAAAACCATGGTGGGAATGCAGGACCTGAACGTTTCTGATATCTATATTTATTCACTTCTAAAGCAAGAAAAGAAGATAAATTATCATCAAAGATACCTTCACCATGATTCACCTCATAGCTCCCTGGTCAATGTTGAGAAAAGCAGGGTCCATTTTAAAAGGCAATATTTTCACAATATATTGCTACCATCAGTAACAATGTATTAATGACAGACACACATTGATTTAAATGGGAAAATAAATTTGCTCAGTGAGCATTAATATTGACAAAGTTTAGTAAGACAAAAGAAGTAAGAAATATATATGTTTTTAATAGCAGTAAGTAACTGACTTCAGTTTTCTTTAGCTTTTCATCTTTATTTTAAAACAATCAGGTTAAAGGACAGAACTAATTCAAAAACAATTTTTCAATAGTAGTTCAATATCTAGAAAGTTAAGGGATGTCAGAAGCACGGCTACCTTCTCCACAGCCACTCCAGCCTGGGTAACCTGCCCACCCTGGCTGTGGGACATGGCTGCCCCTTTCCTGAGTGTGGATTCAAAGGTGCTGGAGAGATGCACAGCGGCTGACCAACACGGCCATGGCGAGGCTTCAGCAACACACAGCTACAGGACTCACATGGAC
This sequence comes from Pseudorectes ferrugineus, assembly GCA_008033365.1. NCBI lineage: Eukaryota > Metazoa > Chordata > Aves > Passeriformes > Pseudorectes > Pseudorectes ferrugineus. Next base: position 16,271 of record QWTY01006787.1, read on the forward strand.
ACATAAAACACAGGCACAGATGGTCTCCTCCTCCTGAAGTTTCTTGATAGCCACACATCTAGTGTGAGTGGGAAGGCTTGTTTATCATCATAGGCTCCATGTTTGTTTTCTGAGGTCTCTGCATGTTTTGGTTTTGGTTTCATGTTTTTACCTTTATTTCCCAATTGCCAGAGATTCCCTAAAAGGTCTTGAAACAATCATCCTCAGTCTCTCCCACACTATCATCAGTGAGCATGACTGACCAGGCTTGGTTCTCATTACTGCATCTTTCATCATTTGTCTGTCTTGTTTCAAGGCACAGCCTCACAAGAGCCACTCCACTGCTTAGCCTGACACAAGCAGGAAATTTTTTAAGCTGTCAAATACCTGCACTATTCTGGAACTCTGCCTTCTTGTCTATAAATAAACACAAATGTACGTCAAGCACAAAACAGAATGACCCTCTGTTGTATTCTGGCATTTAGTCCAAGAATCGTTATTCCACCTGTAGTAGATATGATATTCAGAAAGCTGGAATATCATTAGGTTATAATGACATTGATATGCACATCCTGGCCTAACTCCTGCACTTCAATGCAATGTACCCACAAATGTTTGTGGTACTCCCTGCTGGAGTATATTTCACCAGATATTGATACATTTCCTTGGAGTTATGCAGTACCACAACACAGTGCAACAGAGACTAAATACATCAGTGGAGATTTTGATAATATATTAGGAATAAAAACTAGACTGGACAAAGCCCTGGGCAGCCAGATCTCAGCTGACACAGCTTTCAGTGAGGGGTTGGATCATGGACGTCCAGCAGTTGCCTCCAAGGTAAGTTATAGTTTGATTCTGCCTGATGACTGATCATGCTCCACAGTAGAAAAAGTTGTTAAGCAGCTTACCTTGTAATTTACTGGCTAATGTTTACAATGACAGGTTCTCTCCAATAGTCTCAGTGGTTGTCATAGACAACCAAAATTTAGACTGCCTTTTTCTTGTAAATGTTGTTTGGGAGTTATGTGTGTTACACAGGGTAAGCTGAATAAAGTGTAATTTTTCAGGGCCATAGTCATTCCTAATTCCACTGTGAGTCTATTAAATAACCTGCAGTCTTAGTGCTTATTCACCAGCAGGTTTTAGACCAAACATTCATTACCATTCCTCTCAAATGTAACTTTTCCATTTTGCGTGTAGTTAATCTGAACAAAGTGATCTCAGATAAGCAAAGCCATTTTGTGTTCTAGAGTTTAAATAATAATTACAAATAAAGGCTTAAGTATGAAACAGATTTCTAGTATTACCTAAGGAATTATGAACATGTTAAATGGGTCATTAAATCACACACAAGGAGAGACAGGTATACATATTGGAGCAATAATTTTTTATGCAGAATTGTCAAACAAGTATCCTCTCTGAACAGATTTCTATCAATAATACAGATGGGTAATCTCCTGCAGTAACCCATTGCATTTACTTTCCCACATAGGTCTCTTTTTATGGGAGTGATAATTCTTTTGATTGCAGGGAGATGAAACTACTGGTAAAACCTATTGTAAATTAAAGCTAATGTTAAGTAACAAATTAACTTTGTGATGATCCTTCTAGTGCCTCTTTGGGCCACCATTCAGGAAAAGATGGTGAGACTGGAGAAAGATATGGTTCATTACTGCCATTTGAAAACAAGGTATAATAGCTCCTTCTTCATCTAAGGTACATAATCCAACAATAATTGGAAGGAACCAGGTCAAAGAATATAAGATGTAAGAGGAGAAGCACAAGATATCTTGTCATAATATGAAATTCTAGTTTTCATTCTAAATTCCTTCTTCTCATCACACCCATACTTAAATATAAAATTAACCTGAAATCTTTTTGTGTGAAAGTCTAGGAAATAGAGTTTGTAAAAGCACACAACATTAGTGACTAATAGGAGAAAAAAACCCTAACCTATTTGGTCTATTCCTAAAATATAAGAGGAAGGAAAAAAATTCACAGAGGATGATGGTCAACTCAACATATGTTACAAAGTATCCATGGCAAGTGAAATCTCGTCTGATAGGAAATAGATTTTCATTAATCCTCTGTGTTAAATTCAGGCTTATAATTGATATATACAGTTTGGCAACATTACAGAAGGCTGGAATATTTCAAAAAGAAAGTGTTGAGGTATGTCACGGAAACTGTAGTATTTATCTGCAAGGTTTCCACACATCTTTGTAGGCTAGTCCCTTGTGTCATTATAACATCCATTTAGAAACTTGATTTTAAGTCTAATTAAGGAATAGTGGTTCTATAATAAAAGACACATCATTTGCTTCACAGAAATATTAATTTCATAGAGGAGAATGGTGAAGTGTTCCTAATAATTTCAGTTTTACTGTACAAATACAGAAGACAGAGATAACAAGTATCTTATTAAAGTGCTTATTTTTTACAGATTTTTAAAGTTATGAAAAAATCTATAGCCTTTCACAGCAATTAATTTAGTGAAAGAAATTTTTTTACAGTAAATGTTTACACTTTACATATATTGGTTCTGTTCATGTTAAATATACTAATGAAATGTACCATGGCAAAAGTCTGACTGCTAAATTACATTTCGTACAAGAAGCCATAGTTATGTCCTTACTTTTTATTAATAACTACATGTGTAACTGAAATGAAACAAAAAAAAATTGTAGGAGCTATATATAAAGTAGATCAATTTAACTCTAGGTCTCTTTTGTTTCTCAGTATTTAACAATGACAACATTCGTACACAGTTGACTATAAACTTCCAAGAAATTTGTTTAATTACCTACTCTCTACATGAAGTAGAAGTTGTCATTATTTGCAGACTGTGACTTTCTTTGAAGGTTATTTTTGGGGACATAGGGAAAAAAAATGTGTCCAGACACACAAACCACCTTGGTATTTCACACTGACATGAATTAATGAACCTTCAACAATGGGAAATTTAATATGTTCAGAGTTGAATGTAATTGTTAAAAGGTTGCTTAGTAGAATACCAACACATTTCTTCCCTCCATCCTCCTCTCTTCTCCCCTTCTTTTTTACAAGACAATATGTTAATTATCAGTCACTTAAGGAGTTTGGGAAAAATAAGGTGCTAGTTAATGGACCTTTAAGCACTTTAACATGCTCAGATTAGAGATAATATGGTTGTGTTTAGTAATGACAGTGTCCCTATGTCCATGTACAAAAAGCAGTATGTCCATAACAAGATAGATGTTTTTTATCCTCAAGCAATCTGAAGATTGCTTCAATAAGAGGATAAGACACTGAAATATTTTATTCTATTAAGTGCTTATGGGAATTCTGTCATCCTACTCTGATTTTAAATTATTCAGTCTAAGATTTTCTAACCTTCATCCTGAGATTTTAGTTGTGAAAATGAACCTATTTCAGCACTGTTTCTCTTGTGGAGAAAAAACCCAAAAACAAACGACCAAAAATTAAAAAACAAAAACAATCAAACAAATAACAAACAAAACACATTTAATAAAAAACACATTTAAAAAATCACTAGGACAAATATTATTGTCTCCATTAAGTACTCCAGTTAGAGTATAAACTTTAATCCCAGAAGATTCAAGAAGAAAATCTAGATGTATCATGTAAATTGATGAGGAAATATTTTATACTGAACAGTCGGAATGTCAGAACATTGTGAAGAGCATGGATATTACAATTCAGAGTCTCTTTTTCAAATAGAATTAATCTTATGGGAAAATATGCAACAATTACAATCTAGTGTCCATTGATGATGAACTCAGTTTTTCACTGTGAATTTGGATTTTTCAACTACTAGTTACTTCAAAATCATTTAAATTGTTTGCTGTTACCATGGTAGAACTTAATCATCTTGGGGCATTCTGTTTAATATCTTTCATCTGGACGAAGAAATAGAGTGCATCCTCAGTAAGTTCAGAGACGACACTAGGTTGGGTGGAAGTGTTGACCTGCTGAAGGGCAGGAAGACTCTGCAGAGGGATCTGGACATGCTGGATGAATGGGCTGAGGCCAACTCTTTGAGGTTCAACAAGGCCAACTGCCAGATCCAGCACTGGGATCACAAGAGCCCCGTGCAGTGCTACAGGCTGGGGCAGAGTGGCTGGAAAGCTTCCCAGTGGAAAAGGACCCGTGGATGCTGGTTGACAGAGGCCTAAACATGAGCCAGGGTGTGCCCAGG